>JARJCM010000264.1:0-143447 GCA_029233265.1 Mycena alexandri
CCGGGAGGAATAGGAATATTCCTTTCTACCCAGACTTTATGGCCTGGTTGTACTGGCAATCTTATCGGCGGGAAGAACTCTTCTTTAAAAGTTCCTCGCTCGTCGTCTGTCCATGCAACTGTCTTTTCATGAATTGATAGCATATGATGTACCAAGTCCATTTCTGTTTCATTAAGAAAGCCGTCGTTGTGCATCTCATCAACCATTTCTTTACGCTCTTGCGTGTAGCGGCCAACCGGAACGAACTTGGGTGGGTTCGGATTCAAAGGAATCAATCCTGCTAGCGGGTCTCCTGTGATGTTACGCTCAATTCTGTACTCCTCAGGTAGTTCTTCGTACACCGGGCGCACTTTCAACGCCACCGGTTTGTACTTCTTGCCTGCGAAAACTTCCCTAACATCCATTTCTACGTTCTGAAACACATTGGTCACTGAATCAGTCCTGGTTTTATTTTCTTTGAAACCAGGTTCCACCCAATCGGCGTATCTGCAACATGCACATCTCCCGCCTGCGGTGTGTTTAGGCTTTTCTTCGTGTAATATGTGGTCATCCGCCTGAGCCATGTAAACCGACTCCGGACTTAACCGTTCTGCCTCACTTTCGTGATCCGAACGGCTAGCCACTTGTACAACATAGGTGCCCTTTTGCTTTTCTATGCCGGCCGCCAGTTGCCCAGAAAATTCCTGAAACAACTGTACCGCCGGTTCATCTTTTTCTACGTATGGTACAGCTGCACTCAAAAAGGCCATCTTGGTTTCTTCCATGGTGAACCCTTCTTTATCGCTCAACTGTATTGCCACTATCCGTGCTTGCCCTTCATCGTCTAGTTCAATTTGTACAGCAATTTCTCCTTGATGCTTAATCAAATCATCGAATTCTGAAAATCTGAACTTGCCGTGCCTACCTTAGGGTTGTCAGGGGGTATCTCGGTGGATGTGCCTCTGGCTTTCTTCAGATGTTTGACAGTTCCCTTCGCAAAGGTAGGGACTACGCATCTCTGATGTGTGCTTGGGTCGGTTAACGTGATCAACTGGCTTCCGTCGGTCCCGTTCTGAACCATGCTACCCGTTAGGACTTCAAATGGTCGGCCCAGAAGTACCCTCGTAAGCCGGATTCTTAATGATATGAACTTGCAGATACAATGTCAATTCACCGAACCGGAAGGCCACATTCTTTGCTAACCCCACAGATTTTTCGACTTGCGCATTTGCGCTCTGCATGTAGATATTAATATCGGGGTTCCAGGTTATTCCCAAGTTGACCGCAACTGCTTGGGCCATCGAGACTATCTGAGATCCACCGTCCACTATGCTTTCTATTTCTTGAGTTCCATTAATGAGTGGGAACAGTACTCATAGAGCTTCTGAATCCCCTGCCACATGGGTAAACGCCACAAAAACTTGCTTAGGGGCCACACCCGCCGGTAGACTGTTGAGGTATTGTAACACCGGGTCACCTACCACCACAGCCCCTGCTGGGACCAAGCCATCTGCCTGCTGAGTTATGAAAACACCAGCGGTAGGCAGATCCTTTGCACTTATTGCATCTGCGTTGACATATGAAGCCGCCACCATTACATTCTCATTGACCGCTTCGCCAGGTAATTCCCCAGCTAGTAGGGCCACCGCGAATTCTATCTGGTCAAGTGTTTGTATATAGTTAACTGGCACTCTTCTTTTTGACAGGATGGCACGCGCTTGTTTGAGCAGTTTAGGACTCAACCCGAATAGTTTATCTAGCGGAAGGCCAATTTCCAATCGCCGGAATATTTCATCCGCCACTTGTTCAGCAATATCTCCACCAAATTCTTCTACGGGAGCTCGTACTTCATAATTCTTGTCTTTTGGTTTGACCACTGCGACTGGTTCGCCGGCGGTAGGATTTGTCCTAGCCTCCGTAGGTCTTTTAACAAATTGAACCGCGGGAACCTTCCGGTAGGGAAGTTCCGGCAGTACCGGGTTGTCATCCCCTTCATCTTCCACCTCTTCGACCGTCGCCCGTTGACTTTCTATGGCTACGGGCGGGTTAGTGGCTTTTGCTTTTCTTTCTATAACGACTTCAACTGACTTGCCGGATGGCATACGATTTTCGGCAGGCGTGTCCTCCGGGGGTTTATTGGTACCCGAAGCTTTAATCTTCGTTCTGGCCCCCTTCCTTGGACCCGCTAAAAACCCTCGTTAGGCTGGCCGTTCCCCGTTCAGGAGGGATTAGCTCTAGTCTGTGCGAGTTGGGCTTCGGTAGGAGGCGATTGAGTATTATTTGACTTCATCGCCGCCGCCAGCAACGTTGAAACAAGGCTTATATCTAGGGTTTGAGGAACGTTAAGGGATGGTTGAACACCCCTTTGTTGCACCTGATTCTGCTGGTGTTGAACCATTTGTCTCATCAGGTTGGCTTGTTCCACCCTTAAGGTTCTTATTTCATCGTCCCTAGGATCATACTCACTAGGATCGTGGTAGCCGTAGCCGTCTCCGTTATCGGTTTCTATCGCCATCTGTTCTTCTATATCAAGTCGGTAGCCGCTGGTCGTCGGGTGATGCTGCACGAATGCACTTTTCAAGGTCACCTGGGAGGTTCCAGGGGCTTTCGACAAGAATTCATCTATTTGCTGCTTGCGCGATCTGTTACCAAAGAGTCGAAGGGGTATTCCGTTAGAATAGTGGTCCTTCCCATCGATGATTTTCAATGCGCCGCTAGTAATGTGAGCCCTACGGTAGGGACAATCATTTATCCAATGGCCGCCACTTTCTTGGCAATAGTGACAGAGATCATGGTTGGTGCCCGGGCGAGAACGGATATCTTGCCTGGGCGGCCGAGTTTGCGAGTCGGGCGCCCCCGGCCCTCGGCCTGGGAGCGACTTATAGAACTGCTCGAACTCTTCCATTTTCTTTTTCTGACTCTGGTCCATTTCTGATAGCTTCTGAGTCTGAAGGCTTTCCATTTTATCCATCATGTTGACGACGGACAATTTGATTTGCTCTAACATTTCAGTTGCTTCTTTCTCCGTAGGTTCTCTTTTTACCTTTGTTGACCGTTCAGGACTCATCGTCCGGCGGGAGGAGCTACCCTTCCGCTGGAAGAAATCTACGTCCCGATCCCGTTGTGCAACCAACCGTTTGGCTTCGTCGAGGACTTGCTTGAGGGTAAGAGTTTTTTCCTCCTCATCATCTGCGTTGGCATTAGCGGCCCCAGCGGCTGGCGCTCCAGCGGCTGCTGCTGCTGGTGCCACCACTGGCTGGCCTCTACGGTCAGTCTCAAGGTTGTCTAAAATCTTTTCTTGAAACCTTGACGTGAGTTTCTCGAGAAATAGAGGAATCGCCTCTCGGTCTGAGAGCTGTTTGGATGCTAACAACTTTGAGGCTTCCAGGTTCATTATACGGGCAAGTTTCATCAGCTCGTCCGCATCGGTGATCCCTATATCATCATTCTCGAAATCCTTGAGACTTTTTAACAGCTTTCGCATGGAGCCCCTTTCCGAATCCTTGGCGTTCGGATAGTTAGCAAGAATTTCTTTCTTGAACTTTGTGTATGACAGAACATAAGAATCGAAACGCTTCCACTCTTCAGCTGGCCGTCGGAAAGCATAACGCACAACAAAGGCATTCTTCTCTCCGGCTGGCGTCTCAGCCAAAGCCATCATCCTTTCCATGTTATCGAGGAACTCTGGGAGTTCCTCTGGCTTCTCGTCGTCGAAACGAGGAGCATTTTTCTCATAGGCTTCAGGGATTTTCTTGGATGCCATTGTGTTAACAACAACTGGGTTTTGGTTTATGGGGTTTGGTGGGTTTTGTGGTTGATTCTGGACAGCTGCGCCGCCCGGTGTAACTTGTGTTGTTCCTTGCGGATTCAACGCGAAACCTGATTGTGGAGCAAGGCTCGACACAGTATTGCTTTTAGCAAGGTTGGCTTGGTGGGCCTGGTGCCTTTGTCTAGTGACTTGGGCTGCTGACGCTCTAGAGAGGTCTGCGGGAGAACGATTACTGGGGCCGTCTGATTCGCTACTGGAGGCTGCTCTTCGGCTATTCTGAGTAGACCTTGGTGTTGGTCTAACCCACGTTGAGCGGACTGAACTAGAACTGCTTTCTGAGTCTGCCACGTCGAGTATAATTTTGAACGGTAGTATCTTTCTTTAGTTTGTCTGGAGCTAGAGCTCAACGGACTGGATTTTTGACTGTTTTAAGCACCGGTCGGGTGATTGGTTTCGAATCGGATTGGGTTTCTCTCCACAAGATGGGCCGTACTGAAATTTTTAAAGTAGCGTTCCACAAATCTTATCTTTGAACAACTATCTTGTTACCCCTCGCGGTGGGCTCCAGATGAAACGGTGCACTAGGGTGCAGCCGTGAAATCACCAGATATGAGGCACTAACGAGCGCAGCGAGTATAACCCCACTAACACTCAACCAAAATCTAATCAAATCACTAACTCCAATCTCAATACTCTCGTGTGTGTGTGTTCGGGGAAGTAGGGTACGTATCACCCTTCAAGACAATCGTGTCACAGAAAAGGGTAGCGGCTGGCTCTTTTTATTAATAGTTGGGCTTATTTCTTTGATGGGGAGGCTCCCGCTGGGACTCTGGTTCGACTCGTAAGAGCAACTGTTTGAGAACAGTTCCAGAGATAATCCGTGCAATGCTACGGTTGTTACTCCGGCCACAGAATAGTCACCCAATAGACCGAAAGGCCAAGGGTTTCCTTTGTTTCCTCAAACGGATCTATTTAGCAGAGCAATGGCTCAAATGCCGGCGGCTGAGAGCAAAGCTCAATCAGCGGCTAGAACCGTAGAACGGCTGGCTTCCAAGGGCGGTTGGACTGGCTAAGTCCCTGCACTTAAAGTGGTCTTAAGCGGCGTAGTTCGCGGGACGTACTAGCCTCGAATCCAATCTTATTGCAGTTCTTAAATCTTTTCCTGTCTCTGAGTTACTTTATTCCTCCAAAATGGGGGGGGGGGGGTAATCTACTGCTGTACATTTGGTGAAACTATGCGATATTTATACAAACTGAGGGAGCAAGATGGAGATAACCGGAAGTGAGTCGGAATGTCGTGATAAGTCGTGATTGAAGGCTGGCCGTTGGTGGCCAATGAGATGCCCGCTATTCCCTTGAGTGTGGCAAGGTGGCAACCGGCGGCCACCATCTTTGTTGGTATCTCTGATTTCTGTTTCCTATCTCCTTCCAGTCCAGCTAGCGGCCAGCGGTCGGAACATGTTTTCCCAGCCGCTGGGGATGCCCTGAGACGAAACTTGCCCCAACGGTTGGAGATTCCTCCACCGCTAGGTGCTCGTTTAAATCCAGCAGCCCCCGTTTAATCCTCATCAAGTAATGGGTTTTTAAAACACCAGCGGCCAATGTTACCACTTAATCAGCTGCCAGAGGCCAGCGGCTACCCGTTTCAAGCGGTTGCCAGCGGCCAGCAGCTTATCAGTTTCATCGGCCAACACGGCCAGCGGCTGCCTACTGGTGAGTGGTCAGCACCCCAATCACCTGCCAGAGGCCAGCGGCCAGCGGCTGCCAAAGGCTAACAGCTGTCAATCAGCTGCCAGCGGCCAGCGGCTGCCAAAGGCTAGCGGCTACCCAACCGTCACAGCCGTCAGTGTTGTATTTGGTTCGAGTGCCAGCTGCTGGAGGTCTCTCCAGCGGCCAGCAGTTGCCTTCTTAATCATAGTGCCACAACCTAGTGGTGTATCTTTGTCTAGTAGCTTGTCTTTCATATCATCCTACCCACCGTAGCCGCTGCAAAGACGCCTCGGTCTACTTCTTTAGGTTCAGGCCCTGGCCGCTGCCAGTCCTTATCCCTAAGGTAGGGTTCATCCAGCTCAACTCTCTTGTTTTAACTAGGCTCACGCTAGGTAAGTAGTGTCCAGCCCCAAGACATTGTAGTTCCTCTTGTTCACCTCAAGCACTCAAGGAGTCTGGTGGTTAACCAACTCCCGGAGCCCAGCGGTTGCCTCTAGACCGAACTTAGTTCCCGCAAAGGTCCCTTGTTGAGCTTCGAGTACTTAGTATTCACTGGCTTTCGGCCGTTATAGGCGTAGAGTACCATTCCGAGGAGAATGTACCCTCTCAATCCTAGTCTCACTCTGCCTTTGAATAGTTCGGAAAAACGAAAGAAAACTGGTAGTTTTCATGCGTGTTTTGGTACACGCCCTATCACCGTCATCAGCACCGTCGTACGCAAGTTGCGCAAGGCGCAGTTTCTCTTTCAGCTTCTCTTTCGCATCAACCGGACAGTCGCGAGCAATGTGACCTTTGTTCCCACAGCCATAGCATGTCACTCTTTTCTTCCAATCGTCGCCGCCACCACCACTAGTACCACCACGAGCACCACCACGTCCTCCTCCTTGTCCACCACGGCCACCATGACCACCATGTTGCGCAATATATGCCTTCACTGCAGTTGCGGCCGTCTCTTCATCGTGCGCCTTCGCCAACGCGAGCTTCTCCGTGTGCGCCATCAACGCATGCTCTTCACGCTGGCGCACATTTAACAGCTCGCGCTGCCGAGTCTCGTCCTCTAGGAGCACCGGTGTAACAGTGCCGATGCTTGTGTGTTGGGTAAGGGAAATCGCCTGAACGAGGGGAGTGAATTCGGCGGGGAGACTCTGCAGCAAGTACTGTAGGAGCTTGTAGTCCGACAGTGGATCGTTACTGCGCTTCAGCTCGCTGGCGTAACCAAGGATAAGGTCAAGGTGAGCCTGGAGGGGTCCGCTCTCGATGCCCCCATACTTGAGCGTAGTGATCTTGTTCTGTATCGCGATCATGGACTGCATTCCTTGCCGCTGATAAATTGTGCGCAGATTTGTCCACATTTCTGCAGCGGTTGCGGTGTCTCGAATGTATGCCACCTGGTCATCCCCCACCATTTCAATAATGTGCCGTTTGGTCTTCTCCTCGCCCTTGTGCCAAGCTGCGTACGCGGGATTCGGGACCTCCACGTCGACCATACCCGTGGCCGGAGCTACCGCAGTTTGTTGGACAATAACTGTTGGAAAGACTCATGGCCCTGTGATATACTTCCAGAGTTCTTCATCCTCAAATTTCGACTGAGCCTTGAACGACCAGGTATCCCAGTTTTTTCCGTCCAGCAAATTGAAGGTGTAACGCGTAGAAGCGTTCTGGGTGCCCATAACCTGTTGTAGGTCAAGAGTTCAGAGTCTCACTAGACCGTTCTCTTCAGACTGTATTCTATTAGGCAAACATACTACGCACCTAGACCCTTCTCTTCAGACTGAAGAGAACGGCCTATGGCACCTAGAATATACAGAACCTCCACGAACCAAACACCGCGTCGAGTTCCCATCACGGTCACACCCTGGCCGCCAGGGTGAAGGGGGAATTAAGTTAGTTTTTTAATGCAAAATATAGTGAAAGATTTAAAGGGCAGTTAAACTTAATTTTATATCAAAGGTTTTGCGGGGCTTTAAATGAACTCCGAAACATTGGGTTGCCGATTAGATCTCGTGAGTCCTTAAATCTGAAGGATCAATCAAGTTTTCGGCCGCTATAAGTTTATTGGCGATATTTTGAGTTTAAAAACTAACTTAATTCTCCGGTTTTTTAAGCCCCGGCCCTGTGTCATCACTGAGATCTTGATCAGTTATGGCATCGGCCATGATTGCCCGAGGAGGCCCGTGCGCAACCATAAATATCTTCACACGAAAGATGGGATCACTCGTTCTTTGCCTTTCCCCCAACTCGATCCCGCCTTTACTACCTACCTACCTACCTACCTTGCGATGTCCCTTCAACTCGAAGTTCAAGTCCACGCTATCTCTCAGCCTCAGCCTAACCCCCTCAAACCCACGCTGCTCTTTTATGGCTCAAGGTCCA
Source organism: Mycena alexandri (assembly GCA_029233265.1). Taxonomy (NCBI): domain Eukaryota; kingdom Fungi; phylum Basidiomycota; class Agaricomycetes; order Agaricales; family Mycenaceae; genus Mycena; species Mycena alexandri. Next base: position 7,832 of record JARJCM010000264.1, read on the forward strand.
ACGCTCGCGTACTCTTCAAGTTCTAGCTTCAAGTCGGTCAAGACGCCAAGTGCCCCAATGTCGTCAGGTCAAGTTTTCGTTTACCCTTCTATATCTCAAGATTCCAAGTCTCCAAGAGCTCGTCGTGTCCAGTTGCAAGTTGCTAAATAATGTGGTGAAGATCATCAACGTGCATTCAAAGCTGTTTCCCGCGTTTCGTATACCATCCAGTGCCCCCGCTTGGCCACCATCGCATGTCCCTGGGCTCCCTACTCCATTCTCGGCGCCCTCGCTGCATTCGCCATTCCGTGCGCTCGACGCGACGACGCCGCCGCGTCACGACCCATGTGGGACGAGCGAAATTAGTTTTGAAGGATCGCCAGGAGTCGTGATCTGACGCCAGGCGTTTCTGCCATTTATCTACAGTACTATCCAATGTACCTGTCCCCTGCAATCAAATGTTTATACCCCTCTATTGCATCTTGAGCGTTATCTTTGGCCGTCTTTGAGTGTCTTGAGAAAGAACTTTGGCAAGGACGAACGTCGTCTTTGACGTCTTTCCCAAGACGTTTGTCTTATCTAAGACAAAGGACCAAAGACGCGCGTCTTGGAGAAAAATCCGTCTTTTGGGGTCTTTGATGTCTTGCCCAAGACGCTCAAGACGCCAAAGACAAACCTGTTATTTTACTAATGTGTAATCCTCACCTTTTACAGCTCGGCATGCGCCTGCCGATAACACTGGAGACTCTGACAGTGACCACTTGGTCGTCCTCGGCGGCGTCACTTTCTTACGACTTTAAACAACCCAAAGCCACTCAATCTCCCTGCCCATCGCTCAGCCTATGTAGCATCTGTTCACCGCGTGCGTCTGATTGCGTTTTAGCCAGTTTACGCAGGTGCGTCTGTTCCCGTTGATCTCTTGGGCCTAGGCGCTGACTCCGTTTTGACTGGGTAAAGTAGCGCTGGTGTACGTGGCTTGCGCTCGATGGGAAGTATGAGCCGGCCACGGCTTGGTGTTTTTTCATTTCTTTCTTGCGAAAATTCTCGAATATCTGTTCCGGCGCCGCTGATACCACGTATATTGGAACCAGTTTGGGGTGTCCTGTGTGAGTAAGACATTCTCCCCACAGAACACAACCTTCTCACGTCACAAACGGTGTCCTGTCATTTTTTGAAGTATTCGGTTCCTGAAAGAAGTGATTAGAGCGAGCTGACCGCGGGAAGGACACCGACTCAAGCCCATGCATAGCGCATTCTCGACACACTCTTAAGCAAGTTGGCCACTCCCATGCGGCAGCGTATCGCCCGCCGCTATCAGCTGAGTGATGTATCATTTACCCTAGACGGTCATCTTCTCACGCTGGACCGCTATAAAGTCTGCAGCGTGGACCAGGTGCCTCCACTCACAGGTCAAGATGCTGGACACCACGTTGCTTCTTGCATTCTCGTTCACTTCTTTGTTGACGACAATTCCCGGCGTTGTTGCTCAATGTCCGCAGTTCGTGACCTCCACGTTTCCGGTTCCCCAACCTCATCACCTTACGCAGGACAGCTGGGTACCTCGGGGCCTTCGACTCATTTACGGGTGACTTCATCGGCGCGGTGGTCAGTCTTGTCGTTAACAAAGCGGACAGACTCTTGGGTGACTGATCTTCTATTTCTCAAAGTCCCGGAACTTTCCACCTCCAATCGCTGTGTCGGGGACCTTCAGTCAGTCTGCGTTCCTGCGCTGGTATCATGATTAATACATGGCCTGTTAGCGTTGGATCGGACCAGCAATACGTCAAACTACCTTGCTGTGTTTCCGTTCACCAACTCGACCAACGAAGGTGACGCTGCTCTCCTTCAGTAAGTGGAACGACCTGCTCTCCGGGAAGCTTTAGTCCATCACCTTTGTCCACATTCCAGAATTTTGAACCCAGGAGACCCCAACGCCCCTTTCGTTTCGCTCGTTATTGGCATTGCCGACTGCACCAGGAACGCCTTCTCCAACGCTCTGACTTCCTTCGCAATCATTGCTGCGTCAGACGGCTTCCCCCGTATGTACAGCCTGATGGATCGTGATTCATACTTCCAATTCCATGTGTTCCAGACGGCGCGCTCCCGATTCCTGGCACGACTCGAACAACGTTCAACGGCGGGTACGGAAATCTCGGTACGTTTTGCGGCGAACCGATGGCCCTTTTGGTTCGGAGTGCATTCGGAAGAAATGTTTTAGCCCCTGTATGGAGTACGTCCGGTCCATTTCTACTTGTCGTGCATTTCCTCACCTCTCTCCGCAGCGGATCCCAACGGAAGTGAATACGTTTCACACGACATCACGCGAATGATGCTCTGATAGTTTCCAGGTCAGCACCCGCTCTTCTTTGTTCAGGACCTCACCCGCGATTTCTGTATGTCTTGCATGCATTTTGCCAGACCATAGATTTACCTTTAACGTTGTTTTAGTGGCCGCCACTCCTGATCCAGACGTATATGCGTCTAGTAACAACGTCGTCGTCCAGGAAGTGGTGAGTTTGTCTGGTATACTCGTCTAGCGACTTTTTCTGAGTGGGAGAATGGCCTTTAGAATTTAGCAATTTTCATCTAGGCAGCTGTGAACGCGAGCCGTCCTGAGTATTTTGGATCATCCGTGTCGGGCACCGGTTTTTCGCCGTGGCGTGGCGTGCCGCAGTGGCAGTGCTGGCGTGTCCCGACGTGCAAGTGTAGGATTTTTTGTGGGATTTCGGGTTTTTTTTGCGTAATATGATTCAGACAACCAGCAATGTCCTCTACTCCCTGTAGCAAGCTACGTTACCAATACTGCCTTTGTAATCGATTTATCTGTAATCTAGTTTTGTATCTGGGGACACTGAGCAAAGGTCCCAGTAAATGGAACCTGGCCAATATGGTTGGATTGGACTTGAGAGCACCTGGGTGGACTGTCGAGAGAGTTTATGGTGCCCAGAATTGATGTCGTGAACTGGAAACCATTATTTCATCTGCATCATTTGAATTCCCACGGTTGAATGATCATGTTATTGAATGTCCGTGCCGTGTTCATGTGTGAACGCGTCCGTAAATACATGTTTCCGCACTGGTTTTCTTGTGTTTTATACTCTGGGTCGGATCGCTGGTAGCTTCCCGAGTTGATCGCCCTCGAGATTGCCTAAAACGGTGCTTCCATGCTCACAGAACAGTTGTGGTAATGAAAAAACTTCTTGTATTTTGAGTCGGGAGATAGGCACATCCAACATGCATGTAATTTCGAATATAGGTAGCCAATATATCAGTGGACAATTCCACCCTTCCCAATACAACACGCAAATACACCCGAAAAAAAATACAAAAGATGACAATTGTTAGGCCTGACGGCCTACGAAGGAAAAGACATACTTGAGGCATGCCTGACAAAGAATAACAGATGTGAGTGACTAGACAAGTAGTAAGACACCTGCACACTCGTGCACGCCAGTGCACGCCACGCACGGCACAGGTACACGGTGGCGTGAACCACCGTGGCGTGAGCCGTGCACCGACGTGCCAGTGACTGGCTATATTTTTTTTAATCGGCTTCAAAGTGTCGAATGAGCTTTCTTTCTTGATTCTACTGCAGCTTTGTACACATGGGCACAACTGGAATATGTTGGGCATGTCTCTGGCGATGTTGAAAAAAATCCAAACTAAAATCTGAAAGCACAGCAAGGGTCTGATTACCCAAGAATTACTTGCAGATGCACAGTACCCTTCCCGACACCTGTATAATGCGGTGGTGCCTCGAAGAGTGATATTTATTGTTAGCGAATGTGAAACAATAACATCACTAGGGGCCCCGGGAAAAAGCCGTGTCACGCCGTGCCGTGCCGTGTTGGCGTGTTGGTGTTGGCGTGTCCCGATGTAAGACTAGCACGTTATGTGGGTTGCTCTCAGCCGTCAGGAACACTGTTGAGCTGCACTAAAAGGATCTCTCCTTCCACACAATGGATTTCCTGCATAATCCTGCGTCAACGTGTAATAGATATTGTACAGTGCTTACTTAGGCTGCGCGACGGCATTGCCGTGTACCCCTTAGTTAGTTCTACAACAGATATTGTGACGGGGAGTCCCTCAATAATGTTGCGCGAGCCTATATACATTGGTTAGCCCCTCCAAAATTGCACTTCACCCACGGCGTATCAACTTTTCCAGATTATCCCAATGCTTGTCAAAATTCCGATTCTGCGATCTGCTCTCGTGTAATTTACTGAGTGAATTCACGTTTAATTCGAGGTATGGAGGTCAGCGGGCTCCATAGACCGTGAGCTGCACGGGCTATATGGGCTTGAATGATGAAGAATCATAAGTTCTATTCATCTCCAGAAAATTCTCTGCTTCACTGAGTTGAGAACGTGTAAGGGCATCACAGAGCCTGTAAAATTTTACGAAGCATATTGATCTTCCACCGAAGAAATTTAGTGCACATCATCGAGCTCATTGAGTCGACGCAAATCATTATTTCTCACGGTTGAATTCGGCCTGGCACTTCAAACAGAGAGTGCCGTGTCCATATTCCTTTCCACAGGCCTTAGAAGGTCTTTAATGAACGAGTAGAGAGAAATGGGTATCTCAGTACATCTCCTGGATGCGGCACATCCCTTCTAATAACCATACCTAATGGTACACCGCCAAAGCGCCCCCAGGTAGCGGCTACGTGGAAGCGAGGAGATAGACACATGTTGGCGGCGGCTGGTCACTAGCTGATTTCAGCTGGATTCCAGGTGAATTCCGAATAGCTCCACAGTGGAGCCATTCGAGAGTGGCCGCCAGCTGGGCTGAAAGCTGGCATCCATTTGGTTCATTATCCTTCTCGCTTATTATCTCACACCAAAATATTATCCCTGTCAGAAACAACTATATTCCGAACGGTATCTAGCCTGTATTCTACTTAATCAACAACTTCCCCGTCATCTTCCGGGGACGCCTCCGTCGCCGTGCTCGCGACATCAACAATATTGCTGCAATGCTCGTCAATCTTGTAGTTGTCCGCGCCGTGGGCTGCTCGGTCCTTTTTGAGAATGTGCTTGAATGCCCTGCGAACAATAAGTAATAAGAGACGGCGACGCGACGCAAACTGAATGGATAACACACCTGGTATTTTCTCAGAGTCACCCTTGGCCTTGTTGCGAATCTTGACATTGCGAACTTGACGTTGCGAATCTTGACGTGCGAAGAGAAACTTGGACTTGCTTGGGCTGCAGGCTTGTAGATTTGAGATGGTTTGAGTCGCTGCGCTGATATCGTCAAGGTTCCACTCTCGCCTTGAGAAGATGAGCACTGATCCTATATACTAACATCTGGAGTGGAGCAAGATTTATAAAGAGAGAGACGAATCGAAGAAATAAGTGCCGGTTGAGGATCCGCGCTAACCACAGCTAGTGATGTTCGGGTCGGGTCGGGCCCAAAAGCCCGGGCTTGGGTCGGGTCGGGCAGGGCTTGGGCCAACAAAATATCCTGAGCCCGACCCTACCTGAGGGTCGGGCCCGGGTCGGGTCGGGCTCGGGCTCAAGCCCGGGCCCATCAGTATATTTTTTAACTGTGTTCCGTAGGGTTCAACTTTAAATTTTGAGTATACATTCCTTGTATTTTACCTTGGTAAAGCACTCAATTATGTTTTGATAGCCACCAACAACCCACTGACCTTGTTTCGAGCACTCTAATCTCCACGGAACATCATGTGAAACTTGCCCATCCTCGAGTGAGCAGTGAGCACCCAAGGGGAAAGATACTTTGAATCAACTTCCGTTGCAGGTAAAATTTAGGGTTTCAACCCAACTAACAGCGAAATTTTGACTTGGGATAGTCATATGGTTGGGCCCGGGCTTAAGCCCAGGGTCGGGGGCCCTGAAAAAATCTGAGCCTGACCTTGAGCCCGACTTGGGCCCTACTTTGGGTCGGGTCGGGTCGGGCTCAAAAGCCCGGGCTTGGGCTCGGGCTCGGGCTCAAGCCCTGACCCGGAACATCACTAACCACAGCAAGGTGATACGCAACTCTGAGTGATAATATATCACGGAGCACTTACAATGCAACACCCAATTCAGCTATTGTCCCACCGCAATAGGATTGACACCTGTCCATATGAAGGAGAATGGCCAGTCTAGGGTCCGGACAGACCGGAGATCAAATAATTGGAAGCGCTCAGCGAATGTCGATGGTATACTAGAAACATACACTCCACGAGCCCAGGGCTAGAAGCCACTCACGTTAAGGTGATCCTCGCAAATGAACTCGACCGTTCAAACTTCACTGGTGCCTTACAACGTAATAGCCAACCCAACAGCGCGATGTAGGCGGAGCGACGCGTGGAGCACTTTCAATGCAACAACCAATCCAGATGTCGTTCAACCACTATGGATGGCATGGGTCTCCCTAGTCCTAGTCTTGAACAGATTGTAGCACCCACAACAACTCACGCCTTTTGGCCTTCGCTGGTCCTCCAGTACAACACCATGGTCCATGGCCAATCCCCTCTTGCATTATGGAGAATCCGCCAACGCCCAGTTGTCAAATTTTCGATTAGAATGGCCTCTATATAGAAGAGAATACTGGGCTTCGACACCGACGATGGCGGATCTGTCTGGGCCGTGACAGAGGAGAACTGATTTAAAGCTCGTGTGTGAACATGCATCTAATCACTTTACATGCTCAAGGATATAAAAGACAACCACCTAGGGTCGCACTCTTTAAGCATCCTTGCTACTCTGCAACCAACGCAGACACACATGCTCTCCACTTCGCTCGTAAGCAGCCTTTCAACTCGCATCTCTGACTATAGTTGAACAACCTTCAGCTCCGCCTCGCTGCGCTCGTGCTTCTGATTGCGCCGACCTTCGGGCAGAACGTTACGTGCATCCCCTCGGGAGTCACGGGTGATTGCGGCGCCTTCACCACGACGTTCTGCAGCTCCTTCGATCAGCGTACTGTGCGCAGTAGTAGTATCAGTTATGCTATTGTCGTGCTTATAGTTGGGCACAGATCGCAATCGGAAACTCGATTTCGGCGTGCTTCGCTACGCATGTTAACAATCTCAAATGTATGTTCTTTCCCATTTACTCCTGCATGAATGTTTTCTGATTGCTGGATATCGGAAGGCGATCTCACGGCTGTCAACACCTTCAGCGCAGCCACTGCCCCCGACGTTGCCAACTGCGAGGCGATTCTTTCCATTGTAGCTGCGGATTGTCCAATGGTATGTGCATTTTTGTATCATGGCCACAACATGAGCTGACACTTCAATGTTAAATTCAGGGTGGGTCGGGCCAGTTCCCAGGCGGGTACACCTTTACGGCGGATCCCAACAGCGGCGTGTGCCAACCCCCGTGTGGTAACTAGGGTATTTCGGAGAGGATTATACGGGCGACAGAAGTTCAGGAATGGTGGTTAGGAAGTAAAAGAGAATTCAGAAAACCCCTAAGAAACTTGTTTTGTGTGTTTTTTTGCACTAGTTTGTTTGGTTGACTTGTGGTACTACCCCGTGGAATGTTTTTCGATACTGTCCTGTCCATTCCATTGCCGTACACTCACTGCATTAAAGGGTGGGATAGCCACCCAGGGGGCGTCGAAAATCGGATCGGGGGTCGAAAGGTTTTTCGACCTTGGCTGTGCTACAAAGGACCTGCAGAGTTTTGTGGAGCCTCCCTCCGGGAACATTTGGGTCAGTTTTTGGTTGAACTTGGGGTGGAATTGCCATCTCGGCACATCCTGCGGTAAGTAGGAAGTAGATTTCAGTGCTGTTCACTGACTATCAGCTTTTTTATGCCTTTTCCGGCCTTTTTTCATCCTCGCATAGATTTTTTTTTTTCCTTTCGGCCTCAGGCCGTAAAGCCCCGTTTTTTCGGCTTTTATGCCGGGCCAAAGCTGGGGTCCAATGCCGGCTTGGGCCTAAGGCCCGGCCTGCCATTTCTTCAAGCCGAAGCCGGGTCTAAACCTTCGGCGGATGCGTGAGCTCCATGGATTGCAGTGCAAAGCCTGGTTATCCTGGTGGTTCACTTTTTCTGTCTACTAACAGCTGAGCATAGTTAATTGTGGGTGGTCCAACGGCGGCAATTGACTGTTGGATAATAAATAAAGCGAGTGGTGTGCATAATTATTGATTGAAACTTGATGCAGCTTCAATGAAGGGACATCAACCGAGCTTTGTGCGTTACTGGTAAGGTTGAATATTCTGTGAGGATACATCGTGGCAGCGCAACTTCGAGGTTTGCACGGGAAGTTTGGGTAATGACAAATAGAGTCCCTACATAGATGCTTTCCATATGTATATGGTCTCTTATTCTAGTTGGATTTTGCTTCTCACATCGTACCCATTCGCGCGAGGTCGCCGGTCAAAAACATTAATTAATTCCTTGAAATAAAAAGTACACTATAATATGCTGGTAGTGGATGCAATAGGATAGTATGAGCTTATAGCCAAGCGTTCATTTTTTCTTTTACAACAAACCTAAGCCTTGCAACCCCTTCTAAAGCGATGTCTTGTAAGAGTGTGGCCTTCTCATAAGGACTCTCTTTCCTTACAAGACCCTATGTAGCGGCGCCATCTATTACATCTTCCACGGACCCAGGATTTATGTAACTACCTATCGAAAATATATCAACACTCGGCGTCGTAGGGAGGGTTAATCGCTTTTTTTCACCTGAAGTCGGTTCATGCATCAGCAAAAGGGCAAATTCATCCTTGGTATTTTTTTTCCTCACTCCTTACCTGCCTCTCCCCACCGCCGCGCTCAGCATCGAATCGCCGATTAAAACCGATTCATCAATGCCGCCATGATGGCGCCATCACGCCACGTTTTCTCTTCTAGAACCACCACACCTCCGCGTCAACGGCACCGACCCACCCCACCCGGCGCTCCCTCAGCACCCTAACCCCGCCCTTTGAGCGCCCACCACACTGCCCCCGTCCGTCCCCTCTCACGCTCCCCGCCGTCATCACGACATCACTCCCGCCGCTGCAATCCCTTCCACAGGCTGCCTATCGAGCCTGTTATCTGCCTCCGACGTCGCCCATCCCGCTCTTCCGCATCACGTTACTCCGGCAGTCTCCGCCCCGCATACACGCCGGCAACCTCCGCCCTAACCCCCGCCAAACGCACCACGCGGCAGCCTCCGCCGCCGCTTGCTTTGCATGCCCTCCGCACCTCGCGCGCACGGGACGCCCATGCTGTTCTGTTACCCCCGCCCACCTGCACCTCGAAGGAGGGGCTGGACTTGGATCGAAAATATGGAATGCCATGGAATAGCCGGTGCGTACATCTCCGTTGGATCCCACTCGCGTGACTGTGCGCATCTACTTCCTCCTGTCACCGCCTTCCCCCTCCCCCCGTTATCCATTCCGATCCATGTCCACGACGCGCGTTGTGTCACCTGCGGGAACGATGTTGAATAATTTGAATTCCGCGAGGATCTCAATGTCGTCCTCACGATGTCCCTTGCCTTCCCCCCTTTGTGCGCTGATGCCGCAGTCGAGCACGGTCCATTCGACGCGCCATCCCCTGCTCGTCTCCATATTGCACGGTGCGCGATTTCGGACGGTTCCCTTTCGCACATATCTTGCCCTCCTGTTGCTCTCGCGTCATCCCCAACTGCCCATGCATAGCGACGGACCGCCCCCTGAGTTGCCGCCGCATCAGGGCTTCCATGTAGAGCCGCCAATCCCTTCTTCTCGTCCTCATGCCCCTGTGCGAGCCGATGTCGTAGCCGATCATGGTCTGTTGCACTTCATTTGAAGTGTCCCTGCCTGCTCGCCTTCGTATCCACGCTGTCGCGTCCTCAGTAGTTTCCCCCTTCCCAGATATCCTCTTCCCCACCCGATTCCCTTCGACTCATGCGCCGCGGCGATTCAATCCTCTGTGGGTGGACATCGGTCCCCATGTATATAAATATGCTCATCCTTCCAAACTGTCTTAGCCACTATTTTACTCCCCGTCTTGTTGACGCAAGGATAGACGCAAGTAGAAATATTGCGAGCAATACCTTCTCTCCGCAGACGAACAGCAGCGGTGGCGGTAAGAGGTGCTTTGTTCCTCCGCTTCACTTCCTTGCACACCTTAAGCTCACGCTTCCGACCTTACTCCACAATCAGAGTTCAGAGCTGGTCCAGAGCACTTCACCTGATAAGATTTTTGAGATCCAGGAGGCTAAGCTAGCGAGCGGCCAAACACAACTCAAGGCTCCAGGTGCGCTATCTCAGGCGGATAATGAATTCTTCAGCAGGTTCTATCGGCAAGGTCAAATTCCACGAATTCGTGGCCGGACCTTTCACTGTAAGCAATGCAGCGTGCGACCGGATTTTCTTTCCCCGTCGTGTTTGTCGTCTGCATCTCTTTCCCCCTCCCAACTGTGTCTCTTTTTTTACGTTCAACCACAACTAATACTCTAGCAGATAACGCGCAGAGGTCGATGCAATCCACGGGTCCGCCGCGAGTCGGTATGGTTGCGTTTTTCCAAGCTCGCCTATTTCTAGTCCTTCAAGAGACACTCGCGATATTTTTGGCCCCGGCGTCCGACTTTCTGCATATGCCATATGCCGACTCAAGATTAACAAGTACCCTCTCCATGAGGAACATTCATTTTCGCCGGATAAAGTGCGGATTGCAAACTAAAATTTCCTCGGCGCACCTCACCGCCGACATTATGCGTACCCAGCTCTCAAGATCAACGAATAAAGTTATGCAGGCCGAGCAACATAAACTCACCCCACCTGCGGCTACACTGGCAATGGCTGGACTTTCACAAAATGATACTGCTTGACGCTTCTCGACCAACGCAGTAATCGAACACCATAAACCCTCCATTGTCATATCATTCTGCTCTTCGGGTAGAAGGAATCGGCACTCAGTAGCTCGAGGATTGATGTATTGCGGTTGCGGTTTCGTTCATCGTTGGGTTGGTTGTGTTCTGGTGGAAAATGATTACTATCGGAACGTGTATTATGACGAGAGTACATATTTTTTGTGTCCCTAAGAGCTTGGCGTTCGCCCCAGAGACTCAGCCTACCATCCGAGCTGCTCCCGCGACATACCATACACACAGCCATTTGCATCAAGCGTGTTGCAGACCCTTTCCCCGCGATCCAAGCTGTTGATTCTCTGAATATCTTCTTCGTCCAGCGTCGGGAGCTGCCCTTCATCAGTAGGAGAGGATATGAGATTGCGGAACCCACATCGAGGTTTTCCTTCTGATGCTGCGCCTTGCTACTCTTGGGAATCACGACGACGTTACGCGCGAGGTGCCAGGCGAGGATGATTTGCGCCGAAGTCTTGTTGTGCTTCTTCGCGATGTCGATGATGACAGGATCGTTCCGAACGGTGTCCTTGCCTGAGAAAAGAGATGATAAGCGGGGGATTAGCGAGACAGATAAGGCCACACCAGTTGGAGTGTAGGCCACAACAGCGATATCGTGCTTCTTGCAGAAGTCGAGGAGCTCGTTTTCAGCGAGATATGGATGCATTCTGTTTCGGATGTTATCCAGTGTAATCCAGCTTGCCCATCTTCACCAACTCGACTTGATTCACGGCTGGTTTGACTGCGAACGTTTGAGAAATTGCAATGAGGACGCAGAAAATTGCCCACTTTGAGTAGCGTTCATCAAGATTTCCAAGCTATCCAGCCGCTTCAGAATAATAGACCACAGCTACGAGAAAACGGACTTTTTGATTGAAAAATTCGAGACGCCAATGGCTTTGCATTTGGACTGGCGCAAGGCTTGCTCCATACCCTGCCACGTTTCGACAAACGTTGGCGATTCGACGATTTCGGGGTTGCCGTCTGCTTGCATGAACATGAAGAAAGGCTCTGGGATAAATCACACTGACGCTTGTCTTCGGCCTCTGCAAACGGCCAATGCATGAGGTACTACCGGCGGTCAGTACGACGCGAAGAACGCTGCAAGATCTGACCATATTTAGCCAATTCAACCTAAGGTTGTCGAGTGTCTCTTGAATAGACTCGAGAACACGGTGGTGATGATGTCTCCTGGGTGAAATTGTTAACGCGTAGAGCGCAAGGCCAAAAAGACATACGGCAATTTGGAGACAACGAATACTTCTTCACGGTTGATTCCCGAATCTCGGAGAGTTTCGCCCACCGCCTTTTCCGTGCCTAGAAAAGTTCAGTCGGGGTCCCGGCGCGATCATGCACCCACCATAAGCATACGCAGTGTCGATATGCCTGAGTACGATGAGCTGTGTCAGTGCGATGAGCTAGATTCTACCTGTAGCCCACGTCCAACGCGGATTGTAGCCAATTTTTTATGCCTTCACGCCGCTCATCGCCTTGAACGATATATCCCGACGGCGGAATGGGCATCCCCGGGCCTGCTCCGATCCTGAGTTTCATCAGATACACGATTCCAGGAAGACGCAGTGCGATACCCAATGATGGGGCACGAGGTGCCGCTGTTGGGCAAGTTCACAACACGCATCGAGGTTGGCATTGGGTTGGCAAGTAGACGTGAGCTCCCCATTATATAGAAGGGCTTCGTTCATCGCTCGGCCTCGATAGCGTATCACCGATGCGGGATGAATTCGAACAGGGTGCTGAGCGCTGATTGCGTGCGAGAGTTGGAGAGTCGACTGAATTGGCTGCCGTGCGGGTTCCGGATTCTGCACACGTGTGTGAGCCAAGCGCAATAGTCCACTGACTGGCCAACGGCAGCCAACGGTTTATCTCGATATCTGCCGTTGACGCAATGTGCAGGATAAGGTTCTCGGGATACACGTCAATCATTGACGGGAGGGCTGTCGCGATCACCGGTTGGTCGCCGTATTTGCTAATTGATGTTCTCCCTCACTGGCCAATGGCACCACCGAACTCTCCGTATCTCTTCTCCCAATTCTTTGATGATGTTCTCCCTCACCGTGATGTTCTCCCTCACCGTGATGTTCTCCCTCACCGTGATGTTCTCCCTCACCGGCCAATGGCACCACCAAACGCTCCGTATCTCTTCTCCCAATTCTTTAATGATGTTCTCCCTCACCCTGATGTTCTCCCTCACCGGCCAATGGCACCACCAAACTCTCCGTATCTCTTCTCCCAATTCTTTAATGATGTTCTCCCTCACCGTGATGTTCTCCCTCACCGGCCAATGGCACCACCAAACTCTCCATATCTCTCCTCCCAATTCTTTAATGATGTTCTCCCTCACCGGCCAATGGCACCACCAAACTCTCCTTATCTCTTCTCCCAATTCTTTAATGATGTTCTCCCTCACCGTGATGTTCTCTTTCACCGGCCAATGGCACCACCAAACTCTCCATATCTCTTCTCCCAATTCTTCGGCTGCTGTATCGCTCGACATGAACACCTCCGCGAATGTTCTACCTCAGGAAATACATCGACAAAGAAAGTCTTTTCGTTCCCGAGAGGCGTCGGATCTCTAGAATGTTCGCTGATTTACATGGCAACAATCCTGTACAAGATGTTGACAAGGTGTATCTTCTTCTATGGCCCACTGTCGCTTCTGACTGGAGCAGCTTCTTTCTTGTGATTTCCGCCTATCCGCAAGACACACTTTTCATCTGAGGGTCCCGCACGTGTCCGTGTGAGGTCGGTTCCAATTGGCATATATAAGTTGTTTTGAAAATGTTGGAGAGCATTGGAGAGCTCTCTGCAATCGCTCACAATGCCTTCCACCCTCCGCAGTCTTGCAAACCTCATCACCTCGTCGGTTGACACCCTCGAGCGCATTTACGCCGGCGCGAATCTGCCTCTTCCGGATCTGGACGCTCCATTCGACGCCGATGCTCCTGCTGAGGCCTTGCGCGCCAAGCCAGAGGTGGCTGCCGCTATACGCACCCTCCAAGCTGCCGCTGGCCAAATCAGCGTCACTGTGGCCGACCCTCCGCGCCATGCAGCGGAGACATCGTTTATCGTATGCTTGCAGTATTCCTTTTCGCGAGATTTTTACTGACAGATGGTTGCAGGTTTTTCTCCCGTTCGCTCTTCAAGCGGCTTCGATTCTCAATGTCGCAGATATCATCCGCGAGTCGGGCTCCAAAGTTCGCATCTATTCTTCTCGCTTCCCTTCTCATTGCTGTCTAGGGCGCCACCTCCCAGGAAATCTCGGCGTGGAATAACAATGCCGATCCCGAGCTCATCAGTGAGTCATATCGTGGGATTGTCGATATATGTATTCACTCTCGAAGCTCGTATCTTGCGCACCCTCGCAACCCACCACATATTCCGCGAAGTTTCGCCAAGCGTCTTTACCAACAACCGCATCTCTTCGACGTTGGACAAGAACAAGCCTGTTAAAGAGCTCTATGCAAAGTACGTGGTTTTTATATTCAAATTCGAATCACTCTCAATTCAACCATTGCAATTGCAGCCCTGCCGAGCGACTTGTCGGGAGCTCTGGCGTTGCTGCCCGCATTGAACACATGTAAGCTACCTATCCCTCGTTATTCTAGTGCCGCCGAAACTTATATTCTGCACAGTGCTGGGATTGGCGGCAAGTCCGGGACCGAGCTCGTCAACAACCTTCTGCAGCCCGGCAGCCGTCTTCCTTTCGGTCACGCCTACGATACAGATTTGACATTGTTCGAATGGATGTACCAGAACCGCGACATCGCGACTCGTTTTGGTTACGCAATGATGGGAAAGGAACCCTTGGAGCTTGTTTTGGAAGGTATGAGCTCACGGTTTTCTTTTCAACTGACGTTGAGCGAGGCAAGGCTTCAAATGGAAGTCGCTGAAAGAAGGCGATACCGTGGTCGATGTCGGCGGCGGACTTGGTCATCTCGGGCTCATCATCGCGAAACACAACCCCAAAGTGCGCATTATCACGCAGGATTTCTCGATGCAAGTCGAAAGAGCCAAAGCCGTACGTTCAACCACGACTTTTCAAGTTCAATGTTGAAATTTCTTTAGTACTGGGAGACCAATTTCCCCGAACATGTGCAAAATGGGAAGGTCGAATGGCAGGGTGTGTTGAATTCAGCGTCCTTAAATTTGTACTGACAGGAAAACGTCTCCAGTTCACAACTTCTTCACGCCCGAACCGGTCAAAAATGCCACTGTTTTCCTCATGCGCAATATCATACACGACTGGGACGACCCCCATGCGCACACGATTCTTCGTCATCTGCGCGATGCCGCCATGCCCACCACGAAACTCGTAATCCTCGAAAAAATCCTCGTTCCCGTTGGGGGTGGAGAGCCCGACATCGGCGTCACGATTTCCGGTGCTCGCAAACCCGAGGGAACCAGCCCGCTGCTTCCCAACTGGGGCTTGGCAAGCGCGCCTGTTTACACGTCTGATTTGGCGGTTTGTCTTTCTTACTCTGTTCTTCGAGTGCTGATCACACTTGTTAAAGATGCACATTTTGACCGGTGGAATCGAGCGCACTCTCACCGCCCTTCGCGACTTGTTTGCGAAAGCCGGGTGGAAGCTTGTGGAGGTCATTCATTCGGACCAGTCTGAAATCAGCCATCTTATCTCAGAGGCTGCCTGATTGAAGGATGAATGAATCTACAAGCGCTCGAAGTTCGAGGCCTAAATTTCAACGAATCGTTTTATACAACATACATGTGATGCCCTGGAAAAGTTTTGTAACTGAATACAATGTTTGTGGTACGAGGCGCAAGGTGAAGCAAGACTCTCCTGCCCGCGTCACCTGATTCTCCTCTGCCTGCTCATGCCTCCCGCTCCCGCTCCCGCACACGCGACCGCACGGCTGAGAGACAAACTACGCCAGTCTGTGCGAGACCGCACCGACCATTCTTCGCCAGCCTCGCATCAAGCCTGGCAAGGCCGCCTACGGCCTTTCCGGCATACTCAGGAACGGAAGCTGCATCTGCTCCCAGCGCGAGTGACTAGGGTGTCACGACATGAATATGGGGCTTGCGGGCCAGGGACGTGAAGAAGAATTGAATCCAAAAGCGGGATAGAAGTACTTGTTGTGTTGTTTATGTACGCTACAAGAGCTACTTTATATACTCTCAGAATGACTGCGGCTTAGTCTCCGCAGTGCTGCGACCCGCAGTACGCATTCCCTCAACCGCAGTGGAATCGCCAGGGTTCAACAGCGGTGATGCGGCTTGCTCCGGATCATTTCTCCCAACACTCCCCCTCAAGCCGCAACTAGACCCAAGGCGTGAACCAGAGGCTTGAACTTGAATGCCGCCAGGACTTTTGTAAGGACATCGGCTGTCATCTCGTTGGTGGGGCAATATATGACCTCAAGTTGATCTTTTCACGAATGAAGTGGTATCCAATGTCGATGTGTTTTGTTCGTGCGTGGAATTGCCCGGGTTCGGCATGGGCGAGTGCAATCGCAGACTGATTATCGTTGTAGATAGTGAGCGGGAAGGAGATCGGACCGAATAGCTCCGGGCAGGGGTAAAGTGCCGCTTTGCCGTTTCAACTGCTGCAATTTGCCGCTGTGACAAATTGAACTGCCGCCGCATGCGGCAATATTGCCGCTGCAGATTGCCGCTGCATGTCACACTGCCGCAATGTCACACAACCATTTGCCGCAACCCGATTAACTCTCCAGAAAACACCTTAAAGACCCCCGGCTTTACACTAAACACCGTTCTTAGAGTAAATGAGTTGTTTGGTGGCCAAAGGAGAGATACCAAATTTTAGGCATACTGTGTCCTTGGTACCGATGTAAGATACTGATTCGACGAGGGTTTAACACCGAAGTACAGCGCCAGCTCTTGAAAGCATTTTGGCGCCTGACTCGCACCGCCTCCACTGAGTTCTGAGTCCTCTGTGACGTAGTCTAGGGCTGTTGCACGAAGCAGAACCCAGGCTGAGAGAAAAAATCCAGTTGTTCTAAACAATTTCGAACGTACAATGAAACCCACCGGTTACGTCTTGTTCGGGTAAAGGCGCGGGAGGAGAAGATAACTGCGCCCGGTAGTAACGCAGGGCAGTATCCCTGCTTCCCACCGATACTTGCGGATGGACCTCGTTCGAGCCGGGAAGGATACATATGAGCCGCCGAATGTGCTTTTTGTGCTTTTGGGAGGGACTGAGGGAAGCTGCGCCATGCATAGCGCAGCCAAGCTTCACTGCGTTAAGCGTCCCCGTCGGCGTAGGTTGCCGACGTCCGACGGCGTGTGACGACCTGTGCCGATCATGGGAAACAGGGTCTGCCGACGCCAGATCGGCACAGCTGTGCGGGGTCTGGGGAAATTGACGCGGGGCGGCGCGCACCGGCGCGCACTGACGCGGCATTGACGCGGCACCCCGAAAAGTTACTGTATGTCTCCCGTGGTGTGTTAAATAGCTCCAAAACGCCGTGGGGTGAATAGAATACATTCCTTCAATGGTTATGTCCAGGTTTTGAGGGTAAACTACATTGAAGGGTGTTGAACTTGTGTTAAACTTGGGTTATTCTGGTTCAAATTAACAACTATTACTCTGTAGTTGGTTCAAACGGTGTAACAAGCTATCTAACACGGTTTCTAGGTACGGAAGAGCATTATTAAGGTCTGTGTTGCCGCGCCGATGCCGCGTCAACAGGCGCGCCGGTGCGCGTCACCGCCGCGTCAATGCGCGTCACTGCCGCGTCAATGCGCGCCAGTGCCGCGTCACTGCCGCGTCAATGCGCGCCAGTGCCGCGTCACTCCGCGTCAACGCGCATCAATGCGCGTCAATGCACGGAAGAGTACCTGTATCAATAAAGTGGTAAATGGGCCCGTTATAATGACTGGGTGGAAATGTGGCATGGCGACACCAGTGGCGCCGCAGTGGCTGTGCTTTTGACGCGGCAGTGCCGCGCACCCCATTAACCTCTTCAGCAGACTGCATCTAGCTCTGAATGGAGTGTATACAAGGTTTCTAGAGGGTAAAACACCGTTTAGGCACAAAAAGAGTCTAGCGTATGCACCCGGCAATATCAACTGGTTCCTATATCCGATGTCAGGCTGAATCACACATTGATTATTGTCTCTGAAGGACTGTCTCTGTGCTCTTTATTGTATTGGTCTGAAGATTTTGCAACTACCCTCAGTAACTTCTTCCATCACTGGTGCAGACCTGTTAATGATTTTTTTACATCTGAGTGTTTTATAATAATTGACCCCTTGTTCAAGCCACTATTTGAGGTACTCGTGAAGCAAACCTGTTCTAAATTCCGAGTGATATGTGTACCACTCATTGCATGCCCAGTCACCTCAAATGGAACCATGACCACGGCGGGACCATACTGTGAACTATCCCAAAACTTCGAACCACAGCGAAAATCTCAGTTTGGCCAACGCGGCAGGCCGGAAATTCGACCCTCCTTGTTTTGAATGTGGGAGTCAACCTATTCAGAGGCGCACCTTCATGCAATAGCTGCAGATTGACCACAGTAGTCAACACTCGAAGAAGCATCAAATGTTGACAAAGCCCGAGAATCAACTTGCGCCAGAGGTTAATCGACGAAATTCAACCAATAGTAGATGGGTCCATTGGTTCATGTTTGCTCACTGCTTCTGGAGCCTCTTATTCCTCGGATGAGATTACCTGACCCATGCTCACCGGTCATCATGCTACCGATGAAGCTTTGGGACCATAATATTGAATCCTCAATGACCACCCAGTTACTGTTGCGGAATGGCAGCGTGAGGGGAAATCTTGGCTCAGTCTCGATTGAACGTCGCTGTCGAGGTGATTTTGGGTTACAATTCAACCTTGCACATGTGATCTTGTCGCCGGCTCACGCAACAGCGGTCAACTACTGAACCTTAAGTTTTTTTGGCCGTAGAGTCCAAGTTCAGGGCATAATTCTCACTGCAGCCACGCAATGGAACTTCCTGAACTTGTCCTTCAGCTACCTCTCAACTAGATCATGAGCCACCGTGAGGACGGTCGGGTACTCAATTCATTACACAATTAACTGTAAATTACTGTAACAGATTTCTAAAAGGCCGATTGGACAATCTACATCCCTCATTTAATTTCTCACTGCCATCATTCTGAAATCGAGAGTTCCGGCGAAGATGGGTCGGCTCGCTTTGGAGCTGTCGAGGTGCAGAGTACTTCAAACACAAACAATTTACGCTAATTTATAAGTTCTTGTTCAACTCATTTTCAACCGTGTGAGAAATCCCAACGGGGGTTCACTTCAGGTTCAATTCATAGGTACGGTGGTTCTCAAAGTCCGGTAGTCGACTTGACTCCTAAGCAGGGCTGTTACCGCGGAGTAGGTGTTACACCTCTTCGGCGGTGAAACAGTGCCTGTGTAGTTGTGCCAGCCGATTTACACATTCGTTGGTTCAGCAATTTCTGAGTTCCCACCAAACACTGTTCTGAACTGAACTTACGATGAGTTGTGTGATTCGATACCTGACGATTCAAGCAAGCACCACCATCAATCAAGCAGTTTTCCAACCACGCGGGCAGGCTTGTCACTTAAAGTGATTGAACCAGATCTTCAGTGGGGAATTGGATCCTTCGCTCATGGCATCCACAGTAAAATCCCTCCTTCAGAGTCGCTCATACCCACTCTGGCCCAAAAAATCGATGCAACATGCATGAATGTCGCAGGTGTGACCAGAAGCCCCGAAATATTGAAGGTATGACTTTTTATGTTTAGTAGATGTATTTCAACTCAAAAACATGCCCCCAGTCGGATTTATGGTCTGAAGAGCATTTGTGAAGGAAAGAGAGGCGGCGCGCCGATTTACCCGTCACGCCGCGTCACTGCCGCGCCGGTCCGCGTCAATGCCGCGTCAGTGCGCGCCAGTGCGCGCCGCCCCGCGTCATTTTTACCAGACCCAGCTGTGCGGACCTCGGACGATCCTGTGCCGACCTGTGGCGACGTGCCGTCCACAGGGTCTGCCGACCCCCTCGGCAGAAATCAGCGCCTCTCACTGTCCTTCGCTCCCCGCTGCACCAGTGAACCAGTTGATGCAGCAGTTGACTGCTGCACTCCGCCGATGTGGCTAGCCATCTTGATGAACAAAATTTAAAGCCGATTACTTAATATTATTGGTGCAGCAACACGATGTAGGAGATTTCTCTAGTTTAAGGGCCTGTCCCTACTGCTTCTCACTCTTCCCTCTCCTTTTCTAAGCTGCAAAGTCTAACCACGACACCAACTTGGTTGAAAACACGGTGTGTCAACGACTTTGGTCCATCTATGCCGGCATTGATGTGAAACGCTGCAGTGCGGACCGTCGGTAAACTCAGCCGATGTCAACATCGGACGTTTCCCGACGTCTTTCAATGCACTTCGGGCTTCAGACGTGCATCCAGGGCTGGTTGGGGCAGGTAAAAGTAAATTCCAGTAGGTCAACATCAGCAAAACCTGTTTTTTGGTGTAGTTGGTTGTAGTTGTTGTAGTTGGCTGTAGTTGGCTGTAGTTTTGGCTGAACTATGTAGTTCTACATAGTTTGAGGGGACTCTACATAGTTCTATGTAGTTTAGGAGGTTCTACGTAGTTCTATGTAGGTTTGGGGTATTCTATGGTGCAGATGGATTTCTGATCAGCGGCCGACTGTCAACTCTTCAACGGACATTATGAAGGTCTGGTTGTTTGGCAAGTTGCAGAAAATCTGGTTTTGAGTTGTTCTAGCCTTAAAAAGTGTCGCGTGTGGGAAAGTATTTTGTGTTTTGCGCTTCAACTAAGCCGTTTGGCGAAAAGTGGTATAGACAACTTTTGTAGCTCTCTTTAAGCTCTACAACTTTGGTTTTGGTCTATTTTTAGCATCTACAAGTATTTCACATACCCTGGATTTTTTTTTTCAAGGTGAAAAGTCTTTCAGAGTGGATAGAGAATTATTCACACCCAGATAGACACCATGAATGGGCGACGGGTGAGGGCGGAGAGAAGAGTAACCTCGCCTGGGACAGGCGAGGTTCCTATGTATCAGAATCATTCCCCTAGGGTTGTATGGACTCTTAGCTCAGTTGGTTAGTGCGCGAAACTCTGTCTTTTGGCTGGACTCCCGAGGTCGCGTGTTCGATCCTCTCAGGAAACATGTTAATTAATTACAATTTAAAATAGATTTGATACAATACAATAAGACATTGGTTGAATACCGTTATTCAACAGCAAATTTGAACTTGAAAACATAAGATAGCAGTGTTAGCGTGGTCACCAAGTAAGACTTTTGTGAACTTCAGAACCTGAACTACGTAGAACTACGTAGAAGCCCCCCCGAACTACGTAGAACTACATAGGAGGTACCCTTTCTACAGTACTACACCAACTACAGCAACTACGTAGTACTACGTAGCAGACCCAGGGTTTGCTGATGAACACAGGTCGGCACAGTGTGCCGACACCTAGGTCTGCCGACGTCCGCCGCCGGGGGTCGGCGCAGCCTGTGCCGACGGACCCCCTTAACGCAGTGCTTGAGCTA
Organism: Mycena alexandri; assembly: GCA_029233265.1. Classification (NCBI taxonomy): domain Eukaryota; kingdom Fungi; phylum Basidiomycota; class Agaricomycetes; order Agaricales; family Mycenaceae; genus Mycena; species Mycena alexandri. The sequence goes on from JARJCM010000264.1 coordinate 29,129, forward strand.
AGCGAAGCACGGAAGGTGAACACAGGGTCGCCTTCAAAGACCGGGGTCACACTGACTCCACACCTCGTCCAGCACCGTCTCCGCCATCTACGGTGTCGTCACCACGTCCAACAGCGCCATCCGCGACTCCTTCCGCGTCCACGGCGACCGAGCCCGCGGCATCAGCCACAAATTTATCTCTGACTCCATCCTCATCTCGGTCGGTCACCTCAAGGGCGCGAAGGAGACCTGGGACTTCATCGTGGCGGCACACGACTCGGGTACGGAAGTTTCGTGGGGGTTTTCCGTCCGTTGTACTGGGTCGCCAGACGGGCAAAGTTGCGAAAAAGAACGCGAAAAAGGAAAGAATGCAGAGAGTTCAGACGGATCCAAGGAGAGCTCAAGGAGCATCATGAATTTCAAAATCTATTCTTTGTGCACGAAGCTTCACGTTCCTGGCTCAAGTTCAGGACTCGAGCCTCGCCCAACTTAAGACTATGCGCCTTTTATCTTTGCTTTTCTCGAAAGACTTTGTCTTCAATAGCCGGTCAGTTAACCTCCTTTTAAATGTCCGCATTGATTTCAACATTTTGCAAACCATCTTTGTTACTTGAAGACTTCGGACTCGAATGGTGTCCTTTTTCTCTTGTCGGCTTCATAGGGCTCGAACTTTGTCGCATAGATTTGTTTCCCTGCCTTCAAGCCGTTCAACGCGTTGACTTCTTGCTAATGCTGGCAGGGTCCGGTTCGAACCTGAACTGAACCGAAGTGAACACCGCGTTCAGGCTCAAGGGTCGCGCACTGGCCGATCCGAACGCGGAGTTCAGGTTTGGCGTTCGGGCTAGGTCAGCCAGGTGGAGTAAGCTTTCCAGGACTGATGTTGGGATGACTTGCATGAAGCAAAGAGAAGTTCTGGTGCTGTAATTGTGAGGACGCCGCGGTGTGGCGTCCGTGTTCTCTATCTTTATTGCTTTTCGTCCCGCTGTACCCCGCCGGCGGGGCAATTTTGGCTCGTTTGCTTATTAGCGCTGAAGTAGTGGTACACGCACCCTTCAACTTCCCTCTCCCATGAAAGGCGGAGTGAAAAAAAAAATGAGGACGGCACCCTGAGAAAGCGACAATCATAAGGTCTTTCTCTTCCAAAGAGATCAACAGAAAAAAAAGAGTGCAGCGGCCAGCCAGACTTGAGCCAGACTCGGAGACATCAGCCTTTCGACATTTTGATTGTCGGTTGCGAGGTTGCCGCAACCGGACAACCTCAAAAATCCCCGAATTTGCTGTAAAAAAGTGAACAGAGTAGTTTCAAAGTCATGCAGCGCTGTGCTACACATCTTCTAAAAGCTACAGCAAGCATAGGCTTCCCCGAGATCTTGCGAACACCTAATGTGCCCCACTAACCCCTCTAGTTAGAGGCTGAAGGTGGGGGGGGTTCAGCCTCTAACTAGAGGACTTAATGCGATTTCACGGGAATCTCTTATATCCCTTATGTGGGGGACTTAGGAGATTGCCCAAGGCCGTCCACCAACTACGGCGGGCGGTGGCCACTACCTCTACGGCGGCCACCGCCCTCCCCGCCGCCCTCCCCGCCGTCTTCATTGCCTGTTGCCGCCGCCATCGTCACCGCCGCCGCCGTCCCCAGCGCCGCTGCCATCACGGGTGCGCGCTGCCATCAAACCGCCTCCTCCATCACATCACCCATCAACAACACGTCCCGCACGTCACACCGCCACTCCCGCACATCACCCCGACGCCCCCGCCCGCCGTCCCGACCCCCGACCCCGACCTTATTAATTATTATTTTTTCTATTTTTTTCTTTTGACGTTCTATCGTAGTTTTATTGTTTTCTATATGATTAAACACGATGTATTCTGCAAAACATAACATGGTGGAGTCCACCAACTTCCGGTAATGCACTCACCTGTTTGAACGCCGTGACGCACGGCCTCAGAGCAGGTGATTTTAAGCTCAATCAGTTCGAGCATTCAATGAAATAAAGGCTGCCGATATTTTACGCCCCCAACTTCAATTGTCCACCAACTACCAGAACGTCCACCAACTACCAGAACGTCCACCAACTTCCAAAATGTCCACCAACTACCTATGTATGTGCTACTCCGCCTTTTTTTGCCTCTTCCGTTTACCCAACTGCGCCATCATTACCTCGCGTTTCTCCCGTGCTCCTGAGCTCTCTGTCCGACGCCCTCGCCTGGTGGCAAGCACGTCGTCGGCCGCTCCGTCCACCAACTCCCTTCCCCCGCCCTCATCCTCTGCTGGTCTCTTCCACTTCCCCAACTGCGTTTCTCCCGTGCTAGCATCAAAGAAGGGGTGGGGCCGGCAGATTCTGTATTGGTGGATGCGAAGGTGGCGTCCGAAAAGGTGTCCGACTCCGAGTCGAGGTAGGGCTCACAGTCTTCAGGTTCGGCGTCTTGCTGGCTGTTGGATTCAACACAGACGGCAGCAGCAAACAGTGTGAGGATTGAAAAGGTGGTGGCCTGGTAGATTTCAGCAAAAATGTGCCCGCCTTGTGTCTAGAGGAATATGTGAGTACGTGCCTGAGAAGTTGGTGGACAGCTGACTTTTGTAGATGCCGGGACCAAAGCATGCCTGTGAACTGCGGTTAGCACGGTGCAAACGAACGGGGTAAGCGCGAGAAGTGAGTGAAAGGAGGCCTGGTGGGGGCACACCCGCCTCTGCCGCTTAAACGCCCAGAGGCGAGTAGCAGAGCCCAATTTGAGCTCAAGACGCTACGCGCTCTCCGGGGTACGGCAAGAAGAATGGGGTGCGGCAGGAAGAATGGGGTGAGGCGAGCCCGCCTCTGCTGCTTAAACGCCCAGAGGCGAGTAGCGGAGCCCAATTTGAGCTCAAGACGCTATGCGCTCTCCGGGGTACGGCAAGAAGAACGGGGTGCGGCAGGAAGAATGGGGTGAGGCGAGCCCGCCTCTGCCGCTTAAACGCCTAGGGGCGAGTAGCGGAGCCCAATTTGAGCTCAAGACACTACGCGCTCTCTGGGGTACGGCAAGAAGAACGGGGTGTGGCAAGAAGAGCAGGGTGTGGCAGGAAGAACGGGGTGATGCGAGGCAGGGCGAGGGCTTACCTAGTCGTCTTGGGGGGTGAGGTGGTCGGTGGTGGTGGTCTTGAAGAGAGTCAGATGTTAGTCAACGTTCAACACACACACACATCAACAAACAAAAATAAGCTGGACAACAATGAGGCAGACACCGATGTCGGCCTTGAAACGGTTCTGAACGTTGCTGAGGATGGGAATGGCGCAGAGGAGGACGGACCATAGTGATGTTCGTGCCGTTTATAGTACAGAGAAGTTGGTGGACACAGGAAGTTGGTGGACACAGGAAGTTGGTGGACACAAGAAGTTGGTGGACATATTGCTTGATCTTGTACAGTAGCCCCGCCCTGTTGTACTATCAATGTAAAAATTTATGCTACGCAGAGTTCAACGAGGGGTCACCAATTCCAAAGAATTAACTACCTGTCCACCAACTGCCTTCCTTGAACATTGGCACCGTTTCTCACTTCCCCGGGGGTCCACGTCTCTGTGGGATGCTAGGCAGGCTTAGTTAATGATATAAATACTCATGCTACCGGATTCTAATGAGGGGGCCGCCGGATTAACTACCGTCCACCAACTCCCTTCCTTGAACTTTAGCGCCATTTCTCACATCCCGGGGGGTCAACGTTGCTATATAATGTTCACAAGGCTTACCTATCAATATAAAAACTCATGCTACAGCAGAGTTCAATGAGGGGCCGCCAATTCCAAAGAATTAACTACCCGTCCACCAACTGCCTTCCTTGAACCTTGGTGCCGTTTCTCACTTCCCTGAGGGTCCATGTCGCTGTGGGATGCTCGGCAGGCTTAGTTAATGATATGAATACTCATGCTACAGCAGAGTTCAACGAGGGGGCCACCGATTCCAAAGAATTCGGTCACCGTCCACCAACTACCCGTCCACCAACTGCCCGTCCACCAACTCCCATCGTTGAACTTTGATGCCATTTCTCACTTCCCCGGGGATCCACGTTGCTGTGGGATGTTCACCAAGCTTACTTAATGATATGAAGTCCTTCTGAGGTGTTTGTATTGAACTTGAATCCCGGGACTTGTAATATCTCATCGTCTCCCAAAACTCGGTTGGACTAACACTGAAATCCACTTAGGTTGGTATGACTTTTTTGTGACTTTTTTGTGTGGCATCGTGATGGACTCAGGGGTCACTGCAGTGAAATCCAACAAGTTAACATAGTTTAGGACGTGTGAATAGGCTAGAATGAGAAGACGAACACGATGTGTCTGTCAAATTAAACGCGCTTGTACTTTTGCCCAAGACGTGTTTGGGGCCTGATAGTTGGGGTCAATGTCTTCTATGACTATAAAGTGAGTGACTGCCTTAGCTATCTCGTCATACTTGAACATTGGCAAAAATCCACCGTGTTCACCAACTCCCTCCCGTGTCCACCAACTTCCCCTACATTAAACCTGGTTCAACTTCCGTCCCAGGTGCGCTGGCCGCCTGATAACTTGCAGGAACGAGTCTTGCATGCACAGAAATTCCGGCAGTAACTCAGATCTGTGCTGTACTCACTCTGAACGCCCAGCGCGTCCACCAACTTCCTCCCTCTCGAGTCCACCCCAGATGTGCGAGCCGCCTGATAATTTGCAGCAACACGGGGCTCTCATGAATAGAAAGTCCTGCAGTAGATCAGATCCGTGCTGTACTCAAGGGCTTAAAGTATTTCAGTCTTTGGTCCACCAACTTCTTAATCATGGAACGGTTGTTTATTGTGCTGCTTCTACAATCTCCGCCAGTTCTACTAGCTCATTGAATGTACTCCATAAACCAACACCCATCGCCCAATGGGCTTCCTTGCTCGCTAAACTCTCCCAGTATTCTTCAGGGTTCGATTCGGCCAACTCCGCCTCAGCCATGAAGTCGTTGTCGTCATAGCGAGCCGGTCGAATGTGTTGGTGACGGTGGGGGCGTAGGCGGGGGTATTAGGTTGACTGGCGAGCCGGCAAAGATGTGCCTGTTCGCGTTGACGAGGGGCCAGCCCTGGCTGAGAGGAAGTTAGTGGACGGGAAGTGGGTGGACGCAGATCAGCACCCACATTCCATCCCAGTGGATCCATGTGAAGCCAATCCGGATGAGCTGTGAGAGGTCCTCGGCGAGCACGGCAAAGATGCGCCCCTTCGCGTTGACAAGGGGCCGGCCCTGACTGAGAGGAAGTTGGTGGACGTAGATCGGCACCCACATTCCATCCCAGTGGATCTGCGTGAAGCCAATGCAGATGAGCTGTGAGAGGGTCCTCGATGAGCACGGAAAAGATGTGCCCCTCCGCGTCGACGAGGGGCCAGCCCTGACTGAGAGGAAGTTAGTGGACGGGAAGTTGGTGGACGTAGATCAGCACCCACATTCCATCCCAGTGGATCTGCGTGAAGCCAATGCAGATGAGCTGTGAGAGGGTCCTCGATGAGCACGGAAAAGATGTGCCCCTTCACGTCGACGAGGGGCCGGCCCTGGCTGAGAGGAAGTTAGTGGACGGGAAGTTGGTGGACGTAGATCAGCACCCACATTCCATCCCAGTGGATCTGCGTGAAGCCAATGCAGATGAGCTGTGAGAGGGTCCTCGATGAGCACGGAAAAGATGTGCCCCTTCACGTCGACGAGGGGCCGGCCCTGGCTGAGAGGAAGTTAGTGGACGGGAAGTTGGTGGACGCAGATCAGCACCCGCATTCCATCCCCCCGCCGTGTGCTTGAGATATGCAGCAGGGCGTACCGCATGCCCGGCAGAGATGACCACCACCTCTCGGATCCCTTTGGGGCAACACTGGATGTGGTTGCTGCGCGATGCGGGCTTGTTCTTCGGGGCAGAGGAGGGGTGGGACCGGCAGCTTCTGTATCAGTGGTTGCGATGGTGGTGTCCGAATGCGAGGTGTTGAGGTAAGGCTCAGAGTCCTCAGGTTCGGTGTCTTCCCGGTTGTCGGATTCAGCGCAGACGGCAGCAGCAAACGGTGTGTGGATCGAAAAGATGGTGGCCTGGTAGAATTCGGCAAAAACGCACCCGCTTTGCGTCTAGAGGAATATGTGAGTACGTGCCCGAGAAGTTGGTGGACAGCTGACTTTTCTAGATGCCAGGACCAAAGCATGCCTGTGAACTGCGGTTAGCGCAGTGCAAACGAAGGGAGTAGGCGTGAGGAATGAGTGAAAGGAGGCCTAGTGAGGACACACACACCTCTGCAGCTTAAACACCCAGAGGCAAGCAGCCGGCGATGCGGAGCCCAATTTGAGCTCAACGCAACGCACTCTCCGGGGTGCGGCAAGAAGGATGGGGTGAGGCAAGGAGAGAGGCTTACCGGGTCCTCTGGTTGGGTGAGGTGGTCGGGTGGTGGTGGTGGCCTTGAAGGGAGTTAGATGATTATCAATGTCCAGCACACGCACATGTCAACAAACAAATGTAAGCCAGACGTCGATGAGGCAGACACCGATGTCGGCATTGAGACGGTTCTGAACGTTGCTGAGGATGGGAATGGCACAGAGGAGGACGGACCATAGTGATGTTCGTGCCGTTTATAGTACAGAGAAGTTGGTGGACACAGGAAGTTGGTGGACACAAGAAGTTGGTGGACATATTGCTTGATCTTGTTCAGTAGCCCCGCCCTGTTGTACCACTTATTATAAATTTACTTAAAAATGGACCCCATTGTCGGACACCCTACTTCTGTAGGCCGCATGCCGGACAGCGGGCTGCATTTTTCACTGGAAGTTGGTGGACTCCACCATGTCATGTTTTGCAGAATACATTGTGTTTAATCATATAGAAAACAATAAAACTACGATAGAACGTCAAAAGAAAAAATAGAAAAAAAATAATTAATAAGGTCGGGGTCGGGGGTCGGGACGGCGGGCGGGGGCGTCGGGGTGATGTGCGGGAGTGGCGGTGTGACGTGCGGGACGTGTTGTTGATGGGTGATGTGATGGGGGAGGCGGTTTGATGGCAGCGTGCACCCGTGATGGCAGTGGCGCTGGGGACGGAGTCGGCGGTGACGACGGCGGCAGTGATGACAGCGGCGGTGACGACGGCGGCGGTGACAGGCGATGAAGACGGCGGGGAGGGCGGTGGCCGCCGTAGAGGTAGTGTCCACCACCCGCCGTAGTTGGTGGACGGCCTTGGGCGATCTCCTAAGTCCCCCACATAAGGGATATAAGAGATTCCCGTGAAATCGCATTAAGCCCTCTAGTTAGAGGCTGAACCCCCCCCACCTTCAGCCTCTAACTAGAGGGGTTAGTGGGGCACATTAGGTGCTTGCGAAAAAGCACAAAATATCCCTTTTTCCGGATCGAACCGACGAGGTTGTGCGGAAGAATTACATAGGGTTGCAAGGTTGCAGGTTGTGTCGAGGTTGCGCCGATTTTGGTGGGGGTTGTGAGGTTGTACAACCTGACAACCTGACGTGTCAAAAGTCTGATGGACACATGGATCCAACCTTGATTTGGGCGCAGAAATGTTTTCCACTCCTAAGTCTCAGGGTGCAACTCACTTGTTTAAACTGACGGGCTGACTTGCTCTCTCCAACGCTCAAGGTCGTTGCGAAATCTTCATTTAAACTCCGACACACGTGTATGTTGATATCGATCGCGTGATTGATCGCCATCGCGCTCTCTTCTTCCTTCCCGTCACCATCTCTTCTTGCTCCCTTCGCCCCGAAACCCCTCAAGTCTTTGGAAAGCAAGTACATGTGCCCAGCGCAAACGGGCTGCAAGATCCCCAACTTTCAACGGCCCACAAGAACTGCGGAGTGCCCCTCTAGTCTCCCAAGTCTGCATTGCTCGATGGACCGCCGGACTCTGCCGGACTGCTTCGTTCTCACTTGTTCTCACTGTGTCTGCCCTCAAGCAAAATGCATGTATCTTTTCTCTGGATGCGTAGCGCAAGATTCAGAACCCAGGAGTGCAAATCGGCCAATGGCCAAACGGTGCATTGTGAGAGGAATGGCAAGGGGGCGGAATCAGCGAGAATGATTTGTTCGGTATGTTACTACCGTTACTAGCTATTAGACCTCTCACAGATCTCTTAGACCACTTCTCGTTACGTTCAGGCCGTTGGGGTATATAGGTTCCTCAGTTGCAGCGGCTGCAAGGCCTCTGAGGAGGTTCAACTTGAGAGTAAGTAAAATTGAATTCGACAGAATCCCTCGGCGATGTGATTCCACGGCCGGCATCATCGGCAACTACCGGAATCAGAATGGTTTACTTACGGCATGATACAGCCTCAAGGCTCATTGTCCACGTCCACGATGGTATCGTCCTCTCCTGAAGCCTCCTCCCCCTCGGACCTCAACGCTGATGATCCACAAAAAGCTCAAGACCTCGTACCCACGGATAACCGCTCCTCGAGGATGTCCTCTTTGTCTGAAGCTGGCGCTCATTCAGATAACAACACTCCCCCTCCCTACGAAGAGCCCTCACGGAATGACAATGCCAACGATAGCTATCCCGGGTCTGGCGATATCTCTTCTAGTTATGTCATGAACGCCAGAAGGCCTTTCATCCTCCGGAGTAATCCTGCAAATAACAGCTCCAGCGGCCGGAATATGGGTCGCAAGTGCAATTTGTCTCCACTTCATCTTGCGATCCTGGTCCTTGGAATAATTTCTGCTGTGCTGGCGCTCTCGCGACTTACGAACGTTGCACCTCAGCCTGCAGCGCTGGCCCGCATCCGGGACGAATGGGACAACGAGGTCCACGCACACGAGGCTCTTCGTGCGGATTGGGCGCGCGAGCGCGAGGAGATATTATCTCTGCGTACGGAGCTTGAGCGCGATAGAGAGAATTGGAAATGCGAACACGTCGCACAAGCCCAGCGCCACCAAGAAGAAGAAGTGGAATGGGAGAGGGAGATCCAGGCACATGCGGACCTTCGTGCCGATTGGGCGCGCGCAGGCAGCGACATACTGTCTCTACGTGCGGAGCTACAACACCAGAAGGCGGAGTGGGAGCGTGAGCGCCTGGCGCAAGTGCAGCGCCGGCAGGAAGAGGTGGTGGAATGGGACAAGGAGATCCAGGGACACGAAGCTCTTCGTGCGGATTGGGCACGCGAGCGCGATGATGTAGAAGCTTTGCGTGCGGACCTACAGCGCGAGAAGGCGGAGTGGAAGCGTCAGCGCGCTGCGGAGAAGCGCCGCAAGGAAGATGAGCTTGCGCGCGTGCGTGCCGGGTTCAAATGGGAGGACCTCATGCCGGATCAGCACTGTCTGCGGCACAACGCCCGGGGGTATACCGCACGGCTTGCAAATGTTCCGAGGTCGTACGATCCCGTTCAAGCATGCAAGGAGACTGCTATCGAGATCCCGGGAGTGAAGATAAACGGCCGTCCACTGAAGTGCGAAGACCGAGTGCGTCATCTTTGCGAGTGCTCGATCTCCACTTTAATCTTGGCCTAGGGCTGCTCCGGCGTATTTGGTCACTGGATCGCAGAATCCGGAGAGTCGATTTGTGCGACATACTTTAAAAACTTCGATGACAAAGTAAGTTTTCCTTTTACCATATAATTGACGCGCTTAAGCTCCTTGTTCTCCATTAGGGCTGCACTTCCCCTGGATCTCGTCGTCGTGTGAGTGTCTCCTTTCTCTTTCTCGCGGAATTGCCGATATACCTCTAATTGTTCTTCAGCGCATCCAATCCCGCCTTGAAAACATCCAATTCGGAGACGACTGGCGCAAGATGTGCTCCACGACGCCGACAACCTTCCGCCACCAACACTTTCCGAAGCCCGATACGTGCGATAGTGTATGTGCTTATGTTTCCTGGAACGTATAGGCTCCGTGAGCTCTAACGTGAATCACACCATTTCTAGGGAATATTCGGGGTTTGGGGCGAATGGGAGATAAAGGACCAGAAGTGCTGATTGTCACCATTTCGGGTGTTCTGCCTATTCTCCTCATTTCGATGTAGCGAATCCTCTACCATTCCACTCGCTTCCATAATGGGCGTGAGCGTCACAACCTGGGCTCTTAAACTCCACAATCAATCCCACTACAGTTTGCAGAGTTGCGCCCGAGTTCGTGAAGATCTGTTGGAGGCATGCAAAAGAGTAATTTATTTTGAACCATGGCTTCAGGTGTCCACCGAACTCCATTCAGGCCCATTAACAATTTCAGGACCCTTGTTTCTGCCGCCGATTTTGTCCGCCTACAGAACTTCGTCTATATCGACTCAAAGGAGAGTCTTAACGAATTCTCTGCCTTTGTCGAGACTCTCGGGGTTAAAAAGACCATGGCAAGTCTCCATTACCAAGTCGAACTTTTGGCAACTGCATGTAGAGTGGTGGCAGCACAAGGAGATCCTCCATGCGCACTGGTATCTTCTCCAATCCCAGCAACGTGATCTTCCATCGCGAGACCCGCAACTCTCAGCGTAGGTCCGCGCAGGTGCGCAAAATCAGAGAGTTGCAAGCGGTGAGCGATGGATCGGCCGAGCTCCGAGTAAAAATTGCTGCTGAACTAGAGGGACGCCGTGAATCAAACGCCCGCACCAAAGAGCTAAGAATTACGTGAAGTTTGCTTAAGCAATGGCTGTCTAGACAGACAATCAAACTTCAGCAATGTTCTGATTAATGAGGTGGGTGGTACCATACGGCTATTGTGTAAACATACCCCCCTTTCCCCCAGTGTTCAACAGCTTTCAAGTTGTACATGTTCAATGGAGCTGCATTGCTCCTCCACAAAGCACCAGTAGTCAGGATCAATTTTCGTGGTAAACCCACTGCAGGACAGGTAAATAAGTAGTCATAAGTGAATACATTACCCACAACCACGCTTCAGACTGGTAACATCGACACCCAGAAGTTTCGCTCACATTCGACCCGGGTTGGTGCCATCAACATTTTTTCATCCCAACGTCCAGTTAGGTCGATTGTACCAGGCGTAAGTTCACACCAACTATTAGGTATTTTTGCAGGGGCATAAAATGCATCAAGTAGTGTTTTAGATTTTGAAGGTCATCTTCAAACCCCCCATGTGTCTCACTTCTGGCAAAGTTGTCCACAGTGAATATGTATTGAATATATTCAAGTATATTCATATTCAGCTCTCTGAGTATGAATACGGTGAATACATGAATATGATACGGCAAATCACATATCGTATTCGTATTTTACCAGCACTGGTACTGCTGGACTCGCATTCCATGGTCGAACCAAAACGTCGCTGCTAGAGTGCTGCTCACCTTGGGTCTCTTCAAGTTCTGGTGCTGCTCCAATCTTTATGGTCTCCTCGACCAAGATTTTTGTTCGGTCTGTGGATTAACTTGTAACAAATTGTCGTCTTTCCGCGGAAAGATCGTTCTGGGCATTAATTTAATTTTGTACTTGCAACTATCTATCTGTCTCATCTCATGTCTTCCGTCATTCCGTACTCGTGGTTGTTCACCTTCTGGTGCGGTTCGGACTCCTGAGAAGATTTGGCCACCAATTTATCCTGCCACCCTCCAATTCATTGAATTGGTTCTGTCTCTGTGCCATTGCTCATTCCCATTCTGCTTTCTCTCGGGCTCGGCGGGTTGACATTCAAAAATCTTTCTGTTGGCACAAGATCGCATGTTAAACTGAGTTTTGTTATTAGGGCGGCGAATCCTGTTTCTTGATGGTTGGCAGGCCATTACACGGCATTACATACCAGTAGTATGCACGCAGATTAAATTCATTTGATATTCCCTCTACGGCGTGACTTGCCGGAGCGAAGCGGCGGTACATCTTGTTATGCATTTGCGATATTTATCCCGAATAGCTGGGCGGTGAACCTTCCGGCGGCCCCATGGTTAACAGCGCTGCCAACTGCGCCTCCACTCTGTGCATCCGCAGAGTCAATGTCTCTTGATGAGGCACATCCTCTGCCGGTGCGCGGTCGGACACTAATTCGTTTTCTCGTCGCACAGACACTTGGGGCTCGTTACTGGTGGCGGTTGCACCCTGAGATTTTCCGGTTAGCACGGCGTTCTCCTGCAATATGGCTTGCTGGGCGAGGAATTGGTCGGGAAGAGTACGTGCCATCCGCTCCCGGCGCTTTCTACACCATAGCAAGGAGAACACCACTCCTGCAAAGAGGACGACTGCAGCCACTGTCCCTGCTATCGCGGCAGCTCGTGTGATGTGTCTGGGAGGGAGGGTCAGAGGTATCAGCGGAATGCATGAGCCTGAATACCTGTTTGAGTGGATGGGGGTGACAACGCTGGGAGAAGGACTGCCTGAGGCGGAAACACTGTGTGTGGAAATCCCTGATGTTGAAAATTGCGATGTTGTAGAGCTGGAGCTGGGAGTAGCAAGAGTGCGTGAGGCGGAAGCACTGTTCGCGGAAACCCCTGGATGCGACGTTCTCGTAGAGCTGGAAGATCTGCCACGCCGCTCAGTGCTGCTGCTGTTCATAGTGTGAGCTTCTTTAAGAAGCTCACACTATCAACACAGTTTTGGGGCACGCAGTGTTTGTGGTGGTCAAGTCAAAGTGATCCCCCTAAACGTGTGGTAGGTAAGCGTCAGTGCAGTCGATATATCAAAGCCATTTCCAACTCACGTCAATGTATGCGCAATCGCCGCTGGAATAAGTGCAGTCCACTCTGACGTCCCCCTCTGGGCTCGTTGATGTGCCAGTAGCGGTAAGCCCATTCGCATCCAAGTCGGTGGGAGCACACATATAGGAATCGCCGAGAGCTTGGAACACAAGAAAAGACGACCAGAACAAGAGAATACATCGAGGTATTGAAACTCTGAGTGGATTCATCGTAGAAAGCGGGACGGGTCTTCGGTGCAAGGCACTTCAGGACAGAGTGGGAGGTGAGAGGGAAGCGTATAGCTTCTCGCTCCCGGTGCTGTGTATCTATTTTATCTTGACAGATACTTTACACGGCGGACAATGAGTCAACACCTAGCCGGCAGGTAGCACGCGTCACGGCACGCAGAGCTGAATCAACACCTAGATAAATCCGACGCTTTGACGCGTCCGGACTTGTCCGCGGGCACGATGCAGCCACGCGTTCTCGGGAGTTTCCGGGAGGCAAACGATCTCCATTCTTGATTTTCGTCCTCCGGGCTCAATTCTGATTCAAATATTCTGAGGAATGGATCAAAATTCACGCAACAAGATAGGGAATAGACAATGTGCAAAATCTTGAGGCTATATGGGCAAGAGCTCAGTGAAAACACCTCCGAAATGCAATAAGCCCACGGTACATTGGTTTAAAGCAGGGATTCATATGTAAGTATGTTTAAGCATAAGGTCTTACCTCCCAACAACTTTCAGGATTTTTTTCAGGCTGAATTGAAGGCAAGAAGCCCTGCTATTGGAGCAGATCAGTAGGAGCGTGACAGTTGAAACTATGCCAGGCGCTGCCGGGAGTTCTGATGTGTCACACTCGCGGTAACGCACCAGCAAACCTGGTGCTTCACTACTTGTACAAGCTTAAAAAAAATATTCACAAAACACTATGATTATTCCTCACACCCCTACCAATTTATAGGGGGATTGGGTGGTTCAACTCACCGCAATGTTGAATTTCCCATGTTCAACTCGGCTTTTTGCTATGTTTTCAGGTGTTCTGACACAAATATTTGTCCCAGTCTTGTACTCCTTTACTCCAAGACAGTTGGCTCTGGTGTCATATGTGGAACCAAAAAATTATTTTGATTTTTTTTTTCAAAAACTACGTAAGCTTGTACTGACAGTATAAGGGGATCCTGCTTACATGTTCTCCTGACGCAGTTGGATTGCATGTGAGTTCTCCGCGGTGTGTTGTTATGTCCGTGCAAATCAGTCTTTCATTTTTTCCCATTTATCGGTTCTGGTCGCACTCAATCCAACTCTGATTGTGCTCCCGTCACCTCTGGACACACAATCACGCACTACATCAGACCCTGCACCACTCCGGTAATACTCCAGCACCACTCCAGCTCACTCCAGTTGATCTATGGTTCACCTGTTCCCGGACCTATCCTGAAATACATAGCTCTCGTCCAATCATGGATTGCTGAGTACTTCCTCCTTATCATCCACTTCGCTTTCATTACCTTACCTTCTTGGCCACCTCTGGCCTCACTCCTCACCCCGTTCACCCTCCGGTCATCCTGGTTAATCCCGGAACCTCTGGACTAGTCATCCAGCCCTGACCGGTTCTCTGCGGTTCATCCATATCGCCCCGGAACATTCTACCTGAACATTCCACCTGTGCTTCGCACTGGTCCTTCACTGTGATACAGGCTGTGGCACCTCCGCACTCCTTGGTACATTCCGGACTGTGATTATGTAATCACTCCGAACTCCGGTCCTCCACGTTCCTTGGTTCAGCTCCACTTCACCCACGTCGTCTCGGACCTCTGCCCCTATGCATTGGAACACTCCTAAAGGACTGCCAACGTCCTCCGGAATGATTCCTTGCAACTGTGTCCACTCCGGCGACCCGGAGCTCCCAAAACCACCAACACTCAACACCAGTACCTTGGAACTCGTTCATCTCGACTACTAACATGCCAGTCCAACATCTGGTACAATTATGCACTATTCATCTATGCCCCATCACTCCTGCTCTCGTTCCAGTCGCTCCGGACATATCTCCGGAATCCGGAGATACCCGGAGTCACCGGAGTCATCAGACTCTTCCCCGGAACGTTCGCTATTATGCCTTATCAACTCCTATTCCATTTATGCATCCCTTATCACTTCTCATCTATTGTTTCAACGCTCTCATCACTTCTCCTTGTTATCTTTTCATATGCTTCACGCTTCCATCACATTCCCATCATTCCCCATCGCTTCTTCATCTGCCTCAAGGCAGATGTCAAAGCACTTACATCTTATCACTCTTCTATCCATCCGTTCATCTATCAAACCATATGCTCTACCTTTCCCCTTTCTTTACTTCCCATTCATTCCTTACTCTCATTTCATATCTTCTGCCGCATGGTAGTGTCTTCTTTCATGTGGTTCACTTCGTTTCATGTTGCTTCACATTGCCTCATGTTACTTATTCCCTTTTGTACAAATTACTTCTCCCTGGTATAAATACCGGTACTTTACATCTTGTACAGTATCCGAAAAATAAAAGTTATCCATGCTTCCCTCTCATGGACTGTTGCCAATCGTCTCTTGAGGTTCTGGTCTATTGCCTCTCGACGTCTCCCTCTCTATGGCCTTGCTCCCGTCTCCCTCTGGTTCCCTGCTGTGACTCCGGTCACTCCGGTCACTCCGGTTTCCGGTCACAACTCCGGAGTCCTCGCTCGGCCATACCAACAACTGCGGTTCAACTCCGGGTTGTCTCCCGTGTCTTGGATATGCCTCTAGTTCGTTCCGGCGCACCGCCTTTGCTCCATCTTCATGTCAACCATTCTGGTTCACATCGGAACTGCGCTGGACGACTACCCAACAAATACCGGTTATGCTCTTGTGTCTCCGGTCCAGGCTATCCCTGTCCCGTCGCCATCTTCGAGCTCGTACGACTCGGACCTTGGCATAGGACACTTCCCCATCTCGCAGCCCGAGGCCAGTCAGTCGGTCACCCTAGCTGAGTTGTGGTGTTCCGAGAAGTGGCTGATCTAGACATCCTTTCATCTCCGATTCGCGGCTTAGCCCGGCTCCGGTCATATGATCGGATATTCCTTCCCTCTTGGCTCAGCGATATAACAGTATTTTTCGGATCCTCTGTCTGGCCTCATCTGCTTGCTGTGTCATCATGCATGCAGATAGTCCTCTCACCGCTGTGCTTGTGTATCTGGATTCCGGACAACAACTCCGGTGATCAACATCCATTGATCCTTGCACTTCCACTCATTCCCTCACGACCCCTTACGACTTCGCTGCACTCCGGCTGCCCTTGTGGCCCCGGGTGTATTCCGGTTGAATTCCGGACTTCCTTATCACGACTTCCATCCACTCCGGTTGCCTCTACGGTCCGGAGTGAACTCCGGTGCACTCTGGAGTCTTCTCCCATGACTCCTACTCACTCCGATGCATTCCGGAGTTTTCTCCCACGACTTCTACCCACTCTGGTCGCCTCTCTGAGGTTCCGGGTGGTTGCAGACTCTGTTTGCTCCATTTGTCCATTCCTAACGACTTCTACCCATTCTGGTAGCTGCTGTGCAGCCCCAGGTGGATTCCGGACTATTGTCTGGCCCATTTTCTCATGACCCTCACGACCACGGGAATATTACCAGCTTGCTGCCGGTTCACATCCCACGCATCTCCGGTTCATCCGGACTCTATACCCTGGTGGTGATCATCTCCTGTCGACTAAATGTCACATGACTTGCATCCCTTGTCACTCCTGCGACGTCTCCGAACTTGCAGGAAAACCCGGATCCTGCTACATCACCGCCCGCGCTCCGTTGAGCTGCAAGGTTGAAAAGCAACATAATCCGCTACCCCACATCTTCTTTGACCCTGTGCGCGCACACCTCAAGCATAAAGCTTGAATCCTGTTATGGCCTTTCCGGTTACGGAAGGACAGTCCGGACTCTTACCGGTTGGCCCCGGTTCCACTCCGATCACTGTCTTCGCCATGTCTTGCGACAACCACCAGTCCCCGATCCTTCTATGGATATCTTGCGGCTTTGATGCCAGCGCCCCATCCCGGACTTTGTCCTCGGGCGTTCTTTCCGGTTCTAGGGCTTGTCAGGCCTTGTCCTCGCTCCGGACGACATTCTGGTTGCCACGGCGCTTGACCTGAACAGATAAGAGCTCACCGGAAGCATCTTCATCGATAGCTTTCCACCGCGCCTCTGTTCCGGACTTTCGCAATTCTTCCGGTCGTCACTCCGCTCGTTTCCGGAATCTCGGCTACATGCCTTGTTCCTCTCGAGCACCACTCCGGTTTGGCTAATGCCTCCGGATATACCCCGAAGCATCCCCGCTTCACCATCCTTCGACAACTCGACACCTTGTCTTTGTTGCTCTTCGGATTGGTTTCTTCCGGAATGTTTGACCTCCGGTCCACGTTCTTATCCCCTTTTCATCTTCCTCCTGTTCATCCCGCCCAGTCGATTGGTTGGTTTTAAATTCCGGTTATCGACTTGAATCTCTGTTGCAGCAACAGCTACGTTGAACAAAATGTATAAGAGCTCACCGGGGAATCCTAACCCGATTACTTCCACCGAGCCCGCATTCTCAACTTTTGCCTCGCCTTCGGAGAGTTCTCGTCACCACTCCGGTTTTTCTACACCTTTCTTTTCGACTCATAGGCACCCCTTGAAGCTGGATTGCTCATACTCCACCTCCTCGTTCCACTCCGGTTTTTCCGGAGCTGAACTCCGGTTGTTTTCCGGTCCTTCGATCCCGGACCACTGGAACTCAACCACTCCTCACTCCGGTCGCTTGCTGCAGTCCCCGCAGTATCTCCGGAATGCTCAGGTTTCAGCTGGGAGCTTCAATGTGCTCGCTGTTATCCTTTGAGCACCTCCGAAAATTTTGAACCTTTCTCAGTCCGAGTTCACATCAATTTGGACATTACCATCACAGCTCTAGGTTGCGTTATCGCTTTGCATCGGCCATATCCGGTATCTGGTGACTATGGCTTGTGATGCCTGCTTCAAATTGCCTCCAAACTCCCCAATTGCCTTCGCCAACCCTTGGCAATGCTGTTTTAGCGTTCAGAAAATTTTCATCCTCTCCCTTCGACCTGTTCCGTTGCCCGTAACAGTCTCCGGGTCTTATCCCATGCCCGGAGTCTACTCCGGTCCTTGATCCTGTTCCGGAGTCAATCCCGGTCCTTCGGAATCCCTCAGGTTGATTCCTGGGTTTCATTCAGCACCATCCGCTGCTGTGTGCTCCCATCCGGTCGCACTTGCTCTGTGTGATCAATCTCCGAAAATTCCGGAACTTTCAATTTGATCTCTGGACATCAGTCCCATGTTCCAGACGTCCTCTGGACTTCTTTGCTGTCGATCTCTCCAGCAATTCTGTCCTCTTGTTCTTGGAGTCTTCACCCCTCCATCGGTTCTTTATTTTTCTCTCTCGGATTTTATCCGCCCCTTTTATTCTCCTTCCCGGTGCGTTTCCGGTCGCCCATCTGGTCCTCTGGCATCGCTCCAACACTCCGCTTCAATGTCCTCCTCCTCCCTCCTCCATCCGACAACTTTATACATTTTATTCAACTTTCCCCGATGGCTTTCGCCCCTCTGTATTTTTTGGAGTCCTTACAAAACCCTTCCTGCGGGTTTTCTTCCATGTGGACTTACTTGAATTCTTCTCCGTCGAATTTTCCCACGGTCTCCGGTTCTCCGGGCTCTCCGAGCTCCGGTCAACTCCGGACACCTAGGATCAAGCACCCGCATGCATCAGTGCCACTTTGGCCTGCACACCAACGTTCTATCCTTCCCTGAGTGGTCTCCTTGACGCCACAGTTGGTGCCCATGGAGATTTCACACTTCCGGCCTTGATGGCTGGTCTCCATGGTGACAGCTCTTTATTGCGCTGTCGTGTCCACCCCGGACAATCCTGTCCTCTGTTGGACTCTCTGGTCGTTCTATCGACACTCCTGCCCCATCGGATTTTATGCTTCTTGCCTCCGGTCATTAAAAATTGCCTTTGGCCCAACTCCGGTTGACCCGGACAACTTGGTTTAAATTATTTTCAACTTCAACATTTCCTCCGGTGGTCTTCGATCCTCTGTACTTCTTTGGAGCCCTTCAACAAAAACTCTTCTTAGCGAGTTTTCTTACATGTGGTCTTGCACTCCCTTCCCTCCAGTCCCTTCCAAATCGCTCCCCTCCTTGGTCCGGTTCCTTTCGGGGTTCCCGGCTCCTCTCAGTACTCCGGTATTGACCGGAAAATATTCCGGCATCACCTGGACTACTTGCTTGACCATGTGCCTTCAGTGCCAGTTCTTTGACACTGCGCGTCGACGTAACCATCCATGTCTTTGACTGGATTGGTCTTCTATCTTTGAACACCAGAGTCAGTCGCACCCACAGTTGATTCACCCTTTCATCCTTGATGGATGACCTCTGTGGTTTCCAAGACCTTCTTCGTTGAAGGCGCTGTAATCCTTGAAAAGGATTGCTTCCCCCTCCGGCTTCATCCTGTCGCTCCGGAATTCCGGACGCTTCTCGTGTCGCCAAACTCGCCCGGACCTTGGCCGGTCTCATTCCCACATATGTCTGGTCAAACCTCAAGCTACTCCGGGTTCCCTCAGTCCTTTCAGCGGCCCTCCAGACGCTTTTGGACTTCTCCCTTCAATTCCAACTTCCACTCCTTCTATCCATCATCCTTATCCACTTCCCTTCCACATCCCATTCCTTCTTCAACATCATTCAACTCGGCTTGCAGCGATGCTGCTATTCCTTCATTCTCCAACTCAACTTCCAACATTCCGGTTATCTCTCCGGATTCCCACGCCCTCCGGCTTATTTCAATTCACCTCTGTATCTTTCCGGCCTTTTCTGTGCACTCCCTGCTGTTCCCTCTCCATCCGTCGAGGCCTTTAGGTTTCCGGTCGTTGCACATCAACTCCGGAATCTTCGTTATGGCTTCCCACACCCACGGATCCCTCTACTCACCCTGTCCTTCAGTCCCTTGAGGGCAAGGAACGTAAAGGGGGGATACTGTTATGTCCGTGCAAATCAGTCTTTCATTTTTTCCCATTTATCGGTTCTGGTCGCACTCAATCCAACTCTGATTGTGCTCCCGTCACCTCTGGACACACAATCACGCACTACATCAGACCCTGCACCACTCCGGTAATACTCCAGCACCACTCCAGCTCACTCCAGTTGATCTATGGTTCACCTGTTCCCGGACCTATCCTGAAATACATAGCTCTCGTCCAATCATGGATTGCTGAGTACTTCCTCCTTATCATCCACTTCGCTTTCATTACCTTACCTTCTTGGCCACCTCTGGCCTCACTCCTCACCCCGTTCACCCTCCGGTCATCCTGGTTAATCCCGGAACCTCTGGACTAGTCATCCAGCCCTGACCGGTTCTCTGCGGTTCATCCATATCGCCCCGGAACATTCTACCTGAACATTCCACCTGTGCTTCGCACTGGTCCTTCACTGTGATACAGGCTGTGGCACCTCCGCACTCCTTGGTACATTCCGGACTGTGATTATGTAATCACTCCGAACTCCGGTCCTCCACGTTCCTTGGTTCAGCTCCACTTCACCCACGTCGTCTCGGACCTCTGCCCCTATGCATTGGAACACTCCTAAAGGACTGCCAACGTCCTCCGGAATGATTCCTTGCAACTGTGTCCACTCCGGCGACCCGGAGCTCCCAAAACCACCAACACTCAACACCAGTACCTTGGAACTCGTTCATCTCGACTACTAACATGCCAGTCCAACATCTGGTACAATTATGCACTATTCATCTATGCCCCATCACTCCTGCTCTCGTTCCAGTCGCTCCGGACATATCTCCGGAATCCGGAGATACCCGGAGTCACCGGAGTCATCAGACTCTTCCCCGGAACGTTCGCTATTATGCCTTATCAACTCCTATTCCATTTATGCATCCCTTATCACTTCTCATCTATTGTTTCAACGCTCTCATCACTTCTCCTTGTTATCTTTTCATATGCTTCACGCTTCCATCACATTCCCATCATTCCCCATCGCTTCTTCATCTGCCTCAAGGCAGATGTCAAAGCACTTACATCTTATCACTCTTCTATCCATCCGTTCATCTATCAAACCATATGCTCTACCTTTCCCCTTTCTTTACTTCCCATTCATTCCTTACTCTCATTTCATATCTTCTGCCGCATGGTAGTGTCTTCTTTCATGTGGTTCACTTCGTTTCATGTTGCTTCACATTGCCTCATGTTACTTATTCCCTTTTGTACAAATTACTTCTCCCTGGTATAAATACCGGTACTTTACATCTTGTACAGTATCCGAAAAATAAAAGTTATCCATGCTTCCCTCTCATGGACTGTTGCCAATCGTCTCTTGAGGTTCTGGTCTATTGCCTCTCGACGTCTCCCTCTCTATGGCCTTGCTCCCGTCTCCCTCTGGTTCCCTGCTGTGACTCCGGTCACTCCGGTCACTCCGGTTTCCGGTCACAACTCCGGAGTCCTCGCTCGGCCATACCAACAACTGCGGTTCAACTCCGGGTTGTCTCCCGTGTCTTGGATATGCCTCTAGTTCGTTCCGGCGCACCGCCTTTGCTCCATCTTCATGTCAACCATTCTGGTTCACATCGGAACTGCGCTGGACGACTACCCAACAAATACCGGTTATGCTCTTGTGTCTCCGGTCCAGGCTATCCCTGTCCCGTCGCCATCTTCGAGCTCGTACGACTCGGACCTTGGCATAGGACACTTCCCCATCTCGCAGCCCGAGGCCAGTCAGTCGGTCACCCTAGCTGAGTTGTGGTGTTCCGAGAAGTGGCTGATCTAGACATCCTTTCATCTCCGATTCGCGGCTTAGCCCGGCTCCGGTCATATGATCGGATATTCCTTCCCTCTTGGCTCAGCGATATAACATGTGTAATCTATATGCTTTTGGTTCGAGCCTCGCTGGTGTCATATATTTTACCGTTTTCGCCCTGACCGCCTTTTTGTACCATAATAAATTTAGTTCTGCTCAGAGCAGAACTGTACTCAAATCTTTACCAACTGCTAACTCATTTTACTCTAAGATTACAGCTCAAACTAGAGCTGTCATTGATGAAATTTGTTTTACCTCTTGCACTGAAGTTGCGGGAACACAATAATAGAGAGAGAAATCCCCTCAAAATTAGGAGGATATCATTGGTATGACTCCTCAAGGTTCAATCATGATTCACGCAACGCTAAAAGTGCTTCACTCAGCCCGGACATTGTTTAGTTGTTCTGCATCCATTCTTTTGAAGACGGGAGGGATTTCTGAGCAATGTACACAACCTTGAGTCCTATGTAAACGAAAGCCATTGAAAGCCACGTATCTAACCCTCTGTGCACACAATTGTTTGCTCAGAACTCTATTCCCTCCGCTAGCACAGGAATTAGAAAGTTAGTACGGGTTTGAGTCAAGTTCAAGGTGAATCTGCAAGAAACACAACACTTTCCTTTGGCAAATAATGTATGAGGAGACATGGGAGGAACAGAATTTCTGCCTTCCTGGATATAACTTTCTTAATCATGATCCCAAATTTAGTGTTTGGATTGCGGTGGAAGTTTCTCCTTACCTTAAATTTTGTAAAGAGTATTCTGCAGCACTGTTTAATCAGATGTGAGCTGCACCATGGACCCTGCTGTTTTTCCAGCCTTAATTTAACCCAAGTTTGTTTTTTTTACACACATTAAAATCTGAGGTTTCCGCGCTGCACAGAACAAAAAAAAACCCTGCCTGCGGCGCTGGGGAGTATTTGAGAATGTCATTTGTGCAATTGCTTAATTTTTGAGGCCCTCCCGCACGCAGAATAACATCAAAACCTTTGTGGTAGTGTGTGGGAAGTCTCCAGGCCCGATTGGGCCTGGCCAGGCCAAATGCGGCCTGAGTTACCAAATCGGGCCTGGCCGATGTCCACATATGACACCAGAGCCAGACAGGGCTCTGGTGTCATAATCTGAGTAGCCCGCGTGCCGCGGCAATGCCCGCTATCCTCCCTTCAGCGTCGCGAAGCGGGGGGCAAACTAGATAAGTAACCTTTTGGCACACACTTCTCCGACCAATTGGAGCACAATTCGAAATTCAGCCGAAATTCAGACGTGTTCTACACAGGTGCATTGGTCTAAGAAACTCCAGAGGGTCCTTAGCTCGCGCCTGGATATATGACAGGTTATACACCCTCACTTCCTTTCTCCATGCCTACCGACTCGCGCACTTCTCCACAGAACGGACACGTTCCCTCAGAGTCTAAATCGCAGCTGTATCCTGGGCCGACTCTAGCAAGACGCTCCGGCTTCTGGATCTGGAGACATACTGCCCACATCTCATAAGCCTGCCAATGGATGTTAACTGAATAGACACAGTGCTAGGGAATTCCCTACTTTCTCAATCTCATCACCCACGCTGTGATTTGAGCGGTCTAGTTTTGTCGTGCACCACAGCAGCTGTCCCCTTGCATTCACATCCATGTACCGAAGTCTCAGCAGCTCCATGTGTCTTGGGGTCGGCGCATGACAGGAAACCTGACATCCGCGGGTGAATAACTCCGTACACGGTGAGGATCGGCATAATTCGTTTACCTGGAATGCATATCTCGCTTTCCCGTGGACCGTTGCATCCTCGAACCAAGAATAAACGATCGCTCCCGGCTAACGAGGCTCTGTGAGCGACCTATTCCAGGCGAGCATTTTTTAAACAAAAAAGAAAAAATTAGCGCACGAATTCGATGTTGTCGATCGCCAGGATGTGCTCCAATGTTGCGACCTGTTTCATGAACACCTCCCGCGCGCGGCACGTAGCACCCCGGGGGCATCCCAGCAGAATTTCGATCTGGTCTGCCGCCTGGGTTGACTTCAGAAATGGGTGCGCTCCAGGACCACGGAATACTTACGATCTCGTACACTTCCAGGATCTCACCGAAAAGTACTGGAAAGAAAGCCAGGCACTCCTCTCTGCGTTCGGACCCAGGATCCCAACGCTCTTTAATGCTCTTGAACGTATAAAAGTCGTCCTCCTGGCACGAAGCGTCTCGGGTGGCATAGAAATCGTCTTCGTACCTCGCATACGCCAGCGAGCCTCCCCCAATCGCTTGAATTTTGGCTAACAGCGGGGACATTCCTAATGTGTGAAGGGGAGAGTCTATCACAGGGGCCACGGCACACCATAACTCCTATCAAACATCCGCACCAGTTCTACTGCGGCGTCTCTTCGGTGCACTGAGGTTATTGAGAACGCAACTAAATACACGAACGCTGAAATGTTGTAATGTAGGATCTTCAATGGCAATACCGGCATTCACTCAGTCCACATACTCCGGCTTCCCCCTGCGTCGGAAATTCTCCCGGTAAGAACTCCAGAGCCCAGAGGTAGTAATTCTGTGAACAGTCAGACCAGCAATTCGACCCGCCCGCCCGCACTCACCCTCGTATTTTCGACTTCTTCATCCAATCTGGACATTGTGCCGCAGAATGCAACACATGTTCCGGCGACTAACGACACAACTCTCTCCGTCCTGTCGTCGCGAGTATCCCTAACGAGAACCTAAGAAAGTTAGCTGACCGCTCCGAGACGAGAACGACGCTCACATAAAAGCAATCTTGCTGTGGTCCCCACCCTTCGAAATCGCGGCTTGCGTCGAACCAGGAATCGCCCACTGGCTGAGTGGATCCGTTGGTGAAATCCGTCTCCAGGATGTTATGCAGCTGTCTCAGCTGCTTGAAATACGCCTTGTACCCTTCGCAATTGCTGTTCGAGGGTGGTCTTATTTTGACACATAGGACGTCGCATGCAGGACCCAAGCTGCAAGTCGTCTACTGGGCGTGAGCGTCGCACAACACGAGATTTCAATCGCTCACCACCCCGGATATCTTCTCAATCTCGCCGACGATTATGTTGATGCGGAGACCAAGCCCCTCCTGGATTTCGCTCAGCGCTGACACAATCTTGTCCTCTGCGAAAAAGAACTCCGAGCCGCCAGGATAAGAGCCTTCTCTAACGGCAGCGAAGTCGACTCCGTATTCGACAGTACCGAGTGCCATTCGGCCCGCGTCTTCGAGATGTTGCAGTAACAGCATAAGTGGTGTTTCCTACACAGGGGTTATTCCTCTTTTTAGAGTCATACCCCAACCTTCGATCGACACAAGTCCCATTCCCGTTAGATATATCGGCGTACAAAGTAAACTATTAGACGTCAGAACCCAACGGATTGCGCTTCCAACCTTGTAGTATACAGACCTCTGTATTTCGGTGCCTACACCGCAAGGTCTTCAGCATTGCTGCACAACTTGCAGACAGCATTTCCTCTTCTATCGCACACGTAGTCCTCACCCTTCATCGGAATACAGCCACAATCCTGATGATGCACGATGCTTCGGACTAGACTCATTTCGTATGCCTACCCAGGTGGATGTCAGCACCAGACCGAAGATGCGCTACAATTTTTCAAACAAGCACCTTCAAGACGCCGTCCCCGGTTTCCACTTGGGAGCGCTCGAACCGGACACGACATTCCAGCAATTTTCCCACTGGGTCGTTAGAAATCAGCATATCTTCGTACTCCGCAGCTTCTTCCTCTGTGTCTGCGCGCAGTACAACCTGAGAGGAATTCCGCAATTAGCGACTTGCACGACGAAGTTGAACCAGTAAGGGATTAGCGCACGCACGTAGAACGAACCCGTTCTGACACGCATTTGCGGGTCTTCACGAGCGCGGTCAAACCATGACACCACGACCTGTCCTGGCTACACTTCGTGTCAAAACAAAAAACAAAACAAAAAAACAAAAATGGAAGTGCGTACACATTCCAATGTATCTATCTCCAAGATCCTCCGGAGAGACCAAAGCTGCTTTCTGAACATGTTGACCGCATCGCAGGTCGCATTCCGTGGGCAGGTTAAAAGCACGCAGTATTCCCCCTCTTCATGCTATCGAGGGATTTAAAATAATAATAATAAAAAGGAATCCGTCAGCGCAGATCTCGTCCATCATCCGCAGAGGACGCACCATTCGAAACACCTTTTCAATTTCGCCGTATGCAAGCGCACTGTGCCGAGGCTGGGGCCATCTACGTTCTGACGAGGGGTCCACCAACACGTCGCGAGAGCCCTTGAACCGATAGACGCATTCCCTTCCATCCGATTCCTCGCGAACGGCGAAGAAGTGTTGCTGGTACTTTCCTAGAGCTAAAGATCCTGGGGGGTATTCTCTGATTTTTTGCAACATGGTGGTAGAGAGGAACTGCACACAGCGGCGGAAAGGGGTCTAATTGATCGAATTCATTAACAGCCAAGCGATCTAGATATGGGTAGACGAGGGCCGTGCGCCGGTGCAAAACCGGCAGTCAACCCTATCATTGTTGTCGCACGTATAGTCGGTCCCGCGGTTGGGGAAATAGCCCACCCGTTTGGCTTCAAGCCCGCGCAACTCCATGTGATAGTACTGTACGGAGAGTCAGCGACAGCGGGAATATCAAAAGCCCGGCACTGGCCTTTCCGATAGGTCCCGCTTCTTCGTTATCTTGGAACCGGCGGAAAGTTACTCTGGCAATAACGTACTTGCTCGAAGTCAACCGCCGCCGCATGCCGTGGGACCACTGAGTGCGCACAAAAAAGGTGCCCGGGACGTAGTGAAGCGCGGGAAAAATAGCACTGTAATCGAAATAAGAGCATTTCAACACTCCGCCCTAGTACCACACATAAGCATGGGAGTCAGCCAGCGAAACGCGTGCGTACGATGTCTGATTCGTCCTTTGCCACGATATCCCCCAGCACGTCCCACTGCTTCTCCCAGAGGTCACTGAGCGCACAAGACGCGTTCGAAGGTATCTTGATCCGCAGGACGCAAAGTCCATCAGACTAGCAGGGTTGTTTAGTGTCGGCGGAGCCACGCCCATTCTTCACTCACCATGGAATATACATCGCCAACTTCCCCGAAGACGCTGCCGATATAGTTCTGCAGAGCGCCTTTAGTGCCGAAGTCGTCGCCTTGTTCTCGCCCTGGCACGCTTTTGAAGGTGAAAAGAGACCCGCCGTCCAAGGAGGCCTGACGGACGGCCACGAAGTCTCTGTCGTACTCTGCGAGAGCCACGGTACCCGACTCATAGGCGAGCATCCTAGCAAGCATGATGGGCGGAGTCAAGTTTGGGATGTTCAGGGGCTCGAGACAAAAAACGCAATGAGGGGTACACAGTTCGATTCAAACGAGGATACAAAAGGGGCAATTTGAGACCTTCGAATCGCAGTTGTAGGCGAAGCCCTGCCCGCGGGGCGTAGTGGGGAGTACAGTCTCAAAATAAAGCGAATTCAGTTTGTATTCCTAATTCGCCGATCGTTGATCAATAATGCAACGCCTCAGAACGGACATGTTCACGTACCCGGCACAAAACACCAGTTGACCGCACACAATCCCTGCGCAGTATATTAACCCACACCCCGAGCAGATCACCAGGGTTCAGCGCGTTCCAGTACCATTCGGGTTGATCGATATCGTCCACGGATATCTGCGCCACGCGTTGGCATTCGCAGACCGGCGAATAAATGCAGCTCACGTAGAAGCAATCGTCCGCGACGCTGACTCCCCCTTCCACTCCTTCAAACCAAGAAGACACCACCACTCCGCCCTCGTTCGGACGAATCAACAATAATCGACTGGAGGAATAAGCAAACTCACAAGCTCAGAGTTTTCCATTGAAAGCAGGCTATGCAGTTGCGCGATCTGCTCCATGTATACGCGCTTTATACCGCAGTTTACGTCCCTCGGGCATCTGAACTTGATGAAAGCCGAGGGCCCACGCTGTCGCGCTTGATCAGTAGGCAGTTGAAGCCCGCAACTAGCACATACCTTTGAATACTCGACTTCGCCAAAAGCAGTCACCCAAAGCGTCTCCAGTGCACCCCTTGAGTACAGAGTGGCTTGGACCTCTGTTTCGAGCGATTTATAAGAAAATAAGTCGAATTTTCCGTCGGATCTGTCGCGAGTGGGAGCAGAGGCTTGACGTTTAGACAAGGTGGGCTGGGCGCTGTCGACGAAATCTTCCAGAGGCGCATACTCCATAGCAGGGGAATGAGAGGGGACGCCTCACATCCCCTGGCATTGGAAGAGGGGAAACCGGAAACTGATCCGTGATCTCCCTCGGTTGTTTTCGGCCCGTTAGTAGTAGTCGGCTTCTTTTTGTCGAGAAAGGAAAATATGTATTTACTGTCGTTACAGTAAGACCCACACAACCCAACATCGCACGACCGTACAAGGTTGTTTAACAAGTAATAATGTAACTCATTTGCAGAACTTGCAGTCACTCGGTACGGGTGTTATGTCACAGATGTAACTCTCCCCGCGGCGAGGTAGCATTCTCTCGTCGAGGAAGGCGACGCGCGTGGCCGCCATGTAGTAGTGCTGAAGATCATTCAGGAACGCGCATGAAGGGCAGTTAATAAGTCGCATTACCAACGAGAAGACGACGTCTTCATCCTGCAAGTCGAACCGCTGGAACCCCACTTCGACATCGATGGCCATTCCGACTTTCAACTCAGCAACTAAATCCGAATATTTCTTCGCGCGGCCTGGAACGCAATACACCTGATAAACGGAATCAGAGGACCGACCCCGAGCAAGATAGGAAGACAAACCGACCCAAAACGTGTCTGCGGCCATGTATGCGTCGCTATCGTGCGTGTCGAGCCCGAACCAGGACGTGGCGCATTCCCCAACCTGGACGCAAGCGTCGCGCGATGAGTTCAGGCCAAACGAACGAGCCCGAAAACTTACGGCGTCTTCACAATCCTTATTGATCAAGGTGCGAAGAACGCAAAGCTGGTCGCAAAACAAGCGCGCAGCGCAACAGGTCACTCCCACAGGGCACCGCAACTCGATACCAACGCTCTTCTCTCGCGTCTGCGAAGCAATGTCAGAGATGACAGGATCACTCAGGAGTACTCACGAGTTCGAGGACCGTCGCAATTTCCCCGAATAGATGACACTGAAAGCTTTTCTGTCTTCCACGCGCGGATGTAGTGGGCCACAACACGCTCGGGTCGTCGTGCGGGTGATAGTCCGTAATCCTAGCGTCCTTGAACGTGAACCTAGCGCCGTCTGCCGAAGCTCTGTCCCTGATAGGCAACAAATCTTCAGGGTATCTGACGAACGCCAGAGACTCGGAACCGGACGAGAGGTAACGCTCGAGATATTCAGTTGTCATTTCGACGAAGGTAGTGGGAGTCGAGATGACCGGGATAGGCTCGTCCTATTATCAGGGGTGCGAATGAGTGTCCGAAATGAAAACATTCCAACTATTGGCATTTAGGAGCTGCTGAGCCACCACATTACGATGCAGTTCTCAACATAGGGAAATGTGGTTATGAGGGCCTACTCATCAAAGAACCATGGAGAAGGCCGGCGATACATGTAGCTTGCAGAAGGTGTACCGACCACTTATACAGCGCCAACCGCGGATCAAGGAACAAGGGACGTAGCCACCTAGGGAGAAGTTGTCGGGGACGTGGGAGATGACATACAAGCGGTTATTAGAGGCTCCGAACAGGAGGGACATGAGTGACCGTGAGAGATCACCGACAAGATTCAATCACAGCCCGACCCTTCTTTCGCGTTCCTAATTCGACCTCGTAGCATTTGAGGATGGGGTCGTAAGGGAGTTGTGCACTGGCACCGTGCAAAACGAATGGGTTTGGTAGATGCACATATAGAAACAATAACTATTCCGTCGCGACGAGTACCTAAGAGCATAGAGAGCACCCAACTCCGGGATTTAAGTCGCACTGATAGGTTACGTCGTTCGAGGGGAGATCGTGCTCCGACAGCGCCCATATTTCATGCACCCGTAAGGAGTATTTCTAAGGGAAGATTAGAACGAGCCCACTCGCACTGACATCACCCACCTGTGAAATTTCTCCCCGAACTTCCTGCTGGAAGCGAGAAAGCGAGACGTCTGCCTCGAAGACTCCACCTGCTATCGCACGATCTTTCCAGACCTCGGGGGGCACCAAGAGCTAATCGCTATAGTTATAATGAGGCGAATGGTAAGAGACGGTAAGACTCACGTAGAAACATCCTTCCTTCTGTTGAAACACGGTTCGGCCAGAAGCCAGGGATAACCAGGAAGAAGAGACGGTGTCCGAGTCCTAGCAAAGAACCTTAAAATCGCACATACATATTTCGGTGCAGCCCCATACCGCAAATCGAACGTCCTCGACTAGAGCGTCTTTCAACTGCTCGAGCTGATCCTGGTAAGCTTTCTGCACTCGACAGCCGACATTCGTGGGGCAACACAATCGCATGAATATGCTCCCGTCGGCCTGGGATTGGGGAGACTGCGATTAGTCCTAGTATTGTAGATAAGTTCACCGAACTTACCATGTCCCGTTTGTAGTCCAACTGGCCGAAAATATTCGCGAAGAATGGTCGAAGGGGCAGGCGATAACTCAGGGAGGGCACGGTGACATCGTCCTGATCACAGCGCTTGAAGGACCACCGACTACCGCCTGGCGCACCCCTGTCCCTAGTAGCAATAAAGTCGATTCCGTGGACGGTGTTTGCCAAAAAGTGCTTCATAGAGTGCGTACGGTCGAAGTCGAGTCGCTCGCGCAGAGGAAAGGGCGGCATCGAAGAGCAGATGGAAGAGCCACAATACAAGACCTCAGGAGAGATCAAACCTTTATACCTCCTTGAATCCGATTCCCCCTGAGGCGGCCAGTTCCGTTAATTAGGAGTTTGGAGACTCACCACGAACATTGTGAATATCGAGGATGTCGAGTGTTCTTAGGCTTAAATATTGTTTACCGGGAGCGAGAATGAAGAGATAACAAAGCAGCAATATTAAGAACATCCCTATTTCGACGGGTCCTATCGGGAAAGTCTAAAAGAGTTCAGGTACTAGAAATTGAAGTCTGCGCCGAGTGCAAGGCCTGTTCGAATCGGCGTTTCCACCTCTCATCTACGTTTCGTCAAGTCGGATGAAATACCACAAACTGTGCGCTTACAACCATCAAATCGTAGCCTCTTTTGCCACCAATGCATCTCTACTCCACAATTTACTGATTTCATTCCCCACGAACAGCAACGCCCGCCGAGTGACCAGGCCATCGAAGTTTTACTGGGATAGACGTTGGAAGGCGCGTCGGTTTGTCCCATCGGCGGATTCGGAAAGAACAACGATAGGCACCCGTTATCAACTGTAGTGCGAGGAGTCATGGGGCACTCCCAAGTTCGTCCACACTCGTGAAACCAACGGAGCTCGGAATCGATTTCGAAGTGCGCGTGCAAGAGGGAATAGTCGATTTGGATGCGGTCGTCGGTAGCGGGGTCCGTGAAGTCCAAACAGTCACGGTTGGGCATCGTATGCTTCCTAATACTGGTCTGCGCGTAGGCGAGCCACAAACCATAATGAGTAACAGCACCGATCAAATGGGAGAAAGCTGCGTATGTCACGCTGTCCAGCGCATTGTCGGTAATGGAACGAGCCACTCGAATGAAGTTGGTTTGAGTAGGATCCCCGAACTTCACGCTCACAGTGGTACCGTCGGAAGTATAAAGGTTGTCGAGGAGAGGCGAGCGGGGCTCCAGGCCGGTAGCCAGTTCGAAAAATCTGACCACCGATTTATAGGTCACGCTAGGAGTCACGAAGTCGATCTGGGGAGGTTCGAAGGTGTAATCCACGAGGTGTGAAATGCAATGGCCGCATAAGACGGTGAACGTAGCTGTCTGCATAAATCGAATTTCGGCGTGCCCGAGGTTGAAGCGCCTCAACAAATCTTTGACGCATAGCTGAAGTTCCTGCGCACACAGAGCACGAAATTTTCTCGAAGTCCTAGAGAGAGCAATACGGTCGCCGAGTTTCAATGAGGGAAGGATAATCGCGAACAGTTCGACGGGCAAGGCGGACAGGCGGTCGCCGACCGCGCCGATCTCATCTGGAAGAGATTATGAGGGCGCATTACGTATAATCAAGGTACAGACTCGCTCTGGAGATAGTTGCCATAGGAAGGCTGGGATGTCCGGACGTGTGACATGACCACTTGAAAGAGCGACTCGGATTGGATGCTGAGCTTGAATAGAGAGACAACGTCGATAGTGGATAAGATATCCCTCCAATGTTCGTCATAGGGTCTTCCCTCGAATATGCAAACAGCCGCTTGGTTGTACACAGAAAGTAGGGGTCCAGTCAAATCGAGTTCTTGGAGTGAATATGAGACAACACCAAGAGAAGAAGAGAGTGTAACGCCGTACCACCAGAGAGGCGATCACTATATTTAGTGACATCGAGACAGGCCATTCAAGTCGATAGCGGAGGCAAGTCGGAGGGGAACAATGTTTGTACGCGAAGAAATGAAAAGGAGGCGGAAGAAACGGGCACGGTATATGTGATCGGCCATCAAGAGAAGCGGACAGCCACAGGATGATCTCCGGGATGCAGCTCAAACTCGGTTATCGCTCGAGATGTTTAAACACATTGGTATTGATCAAGACTGCCGACGGATATATATAATATTTATCTATTTGGTGAGAAGATGTTGTTTAATACGAGGGAGAACGCTGGCAAACAGCGGCGACACCGGAACCTCGTAATCTATCAACGGACCAGAAAACCTGCTTTACCAGAATCGCCCTCGACAACCGCACTGGAAATCTGACCGTCCACCAGCCTCCACTGCACACATATCCAATCTCCCAATACCCACTCGTTGACGACCAAGTCTCCTCCGAATGGAACCGCAAGAAGCGCAGCCGCGTCGTCGCTTGTGAGGGAGTCGGATATCTTGAGCACGCGCAACAGGGGTAAAGAGAAACCCGGAATCAAACGCAAACCTAGCAGAGCCTTGTAGGGCAACGGACGACACTCGCGCAGGTTTATCGTATGCGCGCTCGTACACAACGCTACCAGATCGGTGAGTTCGTCGACATTGTACTGGTCGGTCTCGACGAGCACGTTGGCAGCCGTCCTCAGCACGTTCGGCATGTCCCGAGCTACGCCGTCCAGTGTGCCGCTCCCACAGGCGACGAGTTCGAACAACTGCAGCGACGGCATCTCTATGAAACCCACAAAGCGCCTGTCCGCCTTTGTTTCGTAACGCAACTTGAACGCCGCAACATTTCGGAGTATGGCGCGACCGGCGTCCAGAGGGGTGCTGCATTGAACATTGGAGAGTCGTAACTCTTGAAGTGACGAGCAGGATTGCAATACGAGCTGAAGGTCCGGCCATCGGAGCCAACTCAAGCGTGCGAGGGACAATGTTGTTACAGCTCCGTATAACTCCGGGGTGTTCCACAGTGGTTCCACTCTTCTAACCGACAACCCGGTCGGTTGAATACCCAGCGGCAGAGGCGGGCTTCCCATGGAGTAAGTGTCGCTCGCGCTCAATCGGAGAGAAGACAGGCACCCGACACTAAAAGTCGCCAGCCGCTCCATGACCTCAAAGATATGCGACTTGTACCCATCGCCGACCTCCAGTGATCGCACCCGAGGAAAATGTGGGCGGAGAAGCTCCACCGTCCGGTCCAAAAAGTCCTGGAAGGGGAGGAATTTCAGCGTGCGGCGCACCCCACTGTCTTCTATCGTGCGGATTACGTGGGGGCTGACTTTCAAGACAATGGCTGCGCTGCTCGTTTTACTGAGGCACTCGCCGATGAAGGAAGGGAGGAAGGTCGGAGCGACGTAGATTTTGGACCACAGGGCGGGCGTGGACGAGGCTACAGCACGCCATCGCGTGCAAACGTATATGATTCTTCTCCTCGCGTTTATAACCTCGAGCCAATCCGCCTCGTTCGGATCGACGACGTCCAGGAAAATGGCGGCTAGAATCTCTGTTGGGAGGCGAAGGGCTGCTACGGAATTTGGCAAGATGGGTGTCGACATGAGAGATAAAACGGAGAATTTGAATTTCGACCACATATTGCATACCTTCCCGATCGAGTCCATAACGACAGCGAGATATCAAAACAAGGACTGAAACAAACCGGGTCGTGGACTCGAAGCAAGCAACGCGATAGTGCGTCTTGGTTTACTCGTTCCATTGTGGTCCTGCGGTTTCTTACAACTCCAAGTTAAGGCGTCTGTCAGCTTAGAATCAAAAGATCGTACCGGACAAATAGCCAATCAGAGCAAGTTGATCCGTTCAATAAATCCGACATCGGCATCACAGCCACACGGAGACATCATGCACCTTATCGCCGACATCCAAAATCCGGTCGAGCCTTGGACGCCTCACCCGGACGCGTCATTCTTCAAGAAAGAGGCAGAATCATTTGCTACCAACCTGCTGGGGTGTTATAAGCTCGGGACCCAATTCCAAATCGCGCTCGCAAGGACCAATCTGGAGGGCAACGGCTTCATATACAAAACGCGAGTCAGACGCGATGCGAACGTATTCAAGGAAGCACACATCTTCCACGCGTTCGTGCTAGGAGCTTTAGAAAGTGTAGAGACGGTAAGCGCCGTATCTAACGAGGTGAAGTTATCCGTCCCCGTTATAGATTTTCATAGTAACATAGCAAACACTAGCCTTCCGCCCGCCCTGTCCAGGTCCAACGGATGTCAATCACACAAATAGAAGATCCTTCAAACACGGCGATTGAAACGTTCGAAAAGGGTTGCACGTTGTTGAATAGCGTCGTGATGGAAGAGGCGTCGCAGGTATTCGATGTGATCTTATCTGCTAAACGCCGGCTAATCCTGCTTAGAAAGGGACCATTGCACATACATGGAACAGACAACATCCGTCAGCCTCGGTTATTATCGACTACGGCCCATTGACCGAAGTGAGAATACGCCAGAGCTCGGTGTATTATAAGACTAAAGGCCCCGTCTCCGCCAACCGTCTCCTCGCAGGTCATTGACGGACCGTTCAAGCTGGGAGACAACGTAATAGTGGATGTGTCCCTACACAGACACGACACGTATTTTAGCGGGACTTTGTCTAGGGCAAGTTTCTAAACGTCTTTTTCTTCTTCTGCTGATAATAGATCAGAACTACTACCTAATCGCGCACAAGATTCATGTGGTCGATGACGTTGACCTGCGTGCGATGGGATTCAAGGAACCAAGCAAAGAACCTTTGGCCGAAACAGATTTCGCGATGGACTCGGAAGAGTAGATATTTCACTTCATAACGTATACATTCGAGCGGCTCGAGTAAAGACAGTGTAATTCAAGTGTATCCCGGTAAAGCGCAACAGGAGGGACCGACTAAATGTTCCGTAATTTGGCCACACTTTGAGTTAGAAGGACTACGTAGTGGGAGAGGCGGGTCGGTAGGTACGAATAATGGGTCACTGGCTCAAAACCGAGAAGTAATTCCCGCGATGCGACGGGCAATTAACGTTGGTGCAGACATCACCCAACCTCCATTTGAGGGCGGTGTCGTGAAACGGGACGCCGACATCAGTGGAATCGGAGTGCTGGTTGTTGCATCCACCCCAATTGAAAATTCCCACGTCATGCAACCCACGGACCTGACGCCAAAGGACGGGACACGCAAGTCCACAAGGGCGCTGCCAGCTCGTAGTGGAGAAGGAGCTCCGATAACCCCGCTTGCCAATGGCGACAGCCTTGCGAACCGGAGTCGGGAACCAACCCTCGAGAGCACGACGTTGATTCAGGAGACCGGGGTATAGCGAATAAAAGCCAGCGGCCGTGCAAAGAGTAGTATTCAGAGTAGTGGTTGCGCCGATGAGAGGGGTTAAGATCGAATTGTCGTGGCTTTCCGACAGGGATATAGTGAAGCCCTGACAGAAGTCAGACAGCGTATTGTGATAAAGGGAAATAAGACTCGTAAAAGCTCACCTCTGTCTTAGCGCAGTACACAACGTGGCTGAACGTAGTATGCATGAACTTACGGTCGACACCAGGCTGGTCCATATGTTCGCCGAGATTGATGCTGTCGAAAAAATCGCGCCACATGAACATGTTACCTCGGGGCACGAGGACGTTGAGATTGTTGGTGACCGTGGTGTTGTAGGGAGGTGTGAGGAGGCCGGAGGTGAACGAACCCCCCATGCCACTGAGAGCGGTTTCCAAGACTTGGTAGAACAAGGCGAGATCGGCCTCGCCGACGAATTGTGCCAGCATAAGACGTTGGTTCGACGCATAGAAAGATTTCACAAGGTCCCGACCGTAGCGCGCTAAAAAAAGGCGTGAATAGACGAGCAGGGAAAACAACGCAAAAGGACGGACACAGTTTCGCGAGGGCCATAACGGTGCTGAGGTCACAACGACAAAGCAGCTCAAGAAACAACTCGGGAATCATGGAGAAAGTATGGGCGGAGGCGGTCGTGCGTTCGTACAGGACGCGCATGCGTTTCCCTTTGCGGTCGTACGCCGTCTGTTTGATGGCCTTGCGCTTTTTCTGAGCCTGACCGCCCATGATTTCTGAGCTCTAAGGGTCAGATACGGGGCGGAAAAGACAGGATGGACAACTCACGAGGATATCAACAAGATAATCGAAACGAGTGGCGGTCCACGAATGACGGTCACAATTCCTGGACGGACATGAGCAAGAACGAACCATGATAGAAGACTAGAAGTTTCGCGTACCGGTAGAGGACCCGAGTTCAAGTTCTAATGTATATCGACCTCATTTCCTACGGTTTCGGGACCTTTTATAGTTTTCTGTAGTTCAGGAGCGCTGTCAGTACTCCCCGTCCCACGCAGAATACATTCAATCTGAGGCTGTTACCGTCCCTTTCCGCTCGATCTAGAAGGGTTCCCTCCAGACAAAATTAGCGCAATTGCGAATGCCGGTCCTGGGTCCAATACATCAGAAAAACAAGACGGTTGAATAGACCGTTGCGACCCCTCTGCGCAATTCGATCAACACAAGACAGTTATTGAACCACGGCTCTAAATCACAGTCGCCGGTACGGAGTGCGCCACAACCAGCTATACCGATGCTGTCAAGTCCAGAAGCCCGAAGCCGTCTCAACACCGAAGTTGAGGTGAAAATTCCAGCGAGGTCGATCGAAGGATGGAGAGTTCATCCCCTGTACTCACATTTCATGAATCACAACCATCCAGGAGCTAGGGCAGGTCAACAGCGAGGGAGATCGAGGGAGGGGGTTGGAGTGAGGGGGGAAATTTAAGGAGCCCGATTGAAAGACAGACCAGGTCTTATACTGTGCTCACAATTCGCCAGTAATTAGTACAATTGCTGCACGCAACCTGATGGCAGCCACAGGCAAAAACACCAAACAGCGAGACGTTGAAGGAGAATCCAGTGCCGCGTAAAAGCCGGCGTAGAGTCTCAGGAGGCCCAGGTCAAGAATCGAGACGTCTATCATATGACAGTTTGATTGCCGGGACAAGTTGATCCGAAGTAAAGACAGGGGCTTTCAAAGTCTACACGAAACATGAGTGCGAATAGTCGATGTGAAGTGAAGACGGTGGCTTTCAGAAGCTGCACTAAATACGAGCGCGAATATCTCACAAAGACACAGGTATCGCCACAACGTATACGTAACATATATCGATTAACCCTCCCGGCTGGGGCCATTAAACCAGTAGACCATAATCGATGTATCTTGTGAACGAGTCAGTGCACTGGCATCAATCGAAAGTAGAACTCACGCGCTGACGAGCAAATCGACCAGAGTCGAGTCTTCCTTCTCGACGTTAATTACCGGCTTGCGTTTCCCATGCTTCACCACGAGTATGTTGCCCGCCCATTCGCTGGTAGACCTGAGAGCGCGACAGGCATTGACATCGTGGGCGACCTGCCCAGCGGGGGGGACGTAGATGATGAAGTAGGAGTGCTCGAGAGATACGAGGGTGTTGGGCAGAGAACTAGCCAACACGCGGCCAACGTTCATATCCACCACGTTCGATGAAACGGTCGGCTTCGGGACCCAGAGGTGGACGAACAGGTCGTCTATCGACTGCAGTTTGTCGACGCCGTAATTGTACGGTATGGCGACAGTTCGACGACGGTTACTGCCGGTTGCATAGAGGAACCCATACGCGAAATTCGGGAAATTCTGCATGCGAGACGTTAGAACGGCGGGCAGGGAGGCATGTTGAGACCAACGTACCGGCTCACGTCTTCGAACTCCCATGAAAACCTGTGTAATCTCACTGTCTGTAGCGGGAACCATGGTGGCAGGAAGGAGAATGTGAGCCCCTATGTGGATTCGGAAGCGCTGTTGGCGTCAGCTAGTCTCATCAGAGTTGATTGATCCGGGTACATGCCGCAGACGGAAGTAGTTAGTATTCTTGAGGTTTGCAACTCCCTCAGTGTCCTTCAGTTCGATGTTCGCACGGAGGTTTCAACACGGTGAGGAACGGTAACAACGACAAATTTAATCATTAAAAATCCTCATTAACACAGCTTTAAAAGGTCCGGGGACGAGGTCAAGGTTAACCAGCAGATGGTACGACGGGAAACTCCAGTCCGCTCCAGTCGTAGTCGACACTAGAAGTGTCCCAGTCTCCGTAAATACGGCGAATGAACAATTCGACGACGGTGTTGCGGAACGGCGGTCGGGTCATTACGACCTCGCATTGCGGACACGTCCACTGCCAGTCCAACCACATCCGGCAGCACGCATAACAGTGACCATGACCACAGGTATAACTGAACGAATAAATAAAATGAAAATTAGAAATGTCCGTTGACGAACCCGGTGTAACTCACAAAACAGGATGGGATATGAGGTGTAGACACAGCTTGCAGCGGTCGTCTTCGTGGCACGTTATTTCTGGAGGACCAGCGCCAGGACGCCAAATATCCTCGACTGTCAGAGGCTCTTCCCTGGCCTCTCTTTTACCAGGAGTTGCAACGGGCACTTTGGACGTCGCAGGAAGACGAGCCATGGCGATACTCCGCGGACGAAGTCTCCGGAGACGGTCAGAGCTCTCTGCGATCTCGACGGCGGGCAGTGGATTGGTCCGACCAGCAGTCGAAGGTTTCTTCCTGACGGGTGGGGTACGGAGATTCAATGGTCTCCGGACGCCAGGAGGAGGATCGCGATTGACCACAGGAAAGAAGCTGAGCAAGTCTACGCAAATTCAGTTAATCATCGGAGCAAATCAGTCCAGGGATAGAAAAACCTCTGTTCTTGTTCTTAGACGTTGACATGGAGGGTACAATGGGGAGCGGTTCGAACGAGCGGTAAGGGGGAAAGGGGCGGATGAATGGCCATGGAGAGTTAAGTATTTATACGTTGGTCGTCGCGACGACTGATCGAACAAATAAAAAGAAAAAGAAAAAGAAAAGAGAAAAAAACCCGATCGGCTTTGCTCCGAGTCAGAGCAAGACTCTCCAGGGGCAGAGTGCTCTGATTCGGGCAGCCTCAAATTGGTTGCGGCAAAAACGAATTCATGGACGCGCTTCGGGTGATTTGCGAGTCGGGCGGGATATATTCGCTAAAGTAGACAAAGGTATATGAAGCCCGAAAACGCCGAGGACGGTAGACGAATAGATCACAGTAAAGTAAAATGGGACGAGGGGCACGAGAACAGAGGAAGAGGAGGAGAGAGGAGAGAGGGACACTACTTAACTGAAAATAAATTAGGATGGGCGGCCAAGGGTCAGATTTTGAGAACGAACCGTTCAGTCCTTCTTCGAGCGCTTCGACTTCTTGGGTTTGTCGTCAACGATTTTATCTTCGAAGAGCGTCTCGTCCACGGCCATGTCGTCCACGGTGGAACTGGAAGCGCTGGAGGGAGGCGAATCCGCTGGAGGGAGAGTGATGACAGGAACGCTGAAATTGGCGAACGACGAAGTGACCACGCGCTTAGGGATTGCAGCGATAGCGCGCTCGGGAGAGTTAGGGGCGATTGGACGCGTGCGTTCCTCGACCGGCTCATCGGATTCAGAAAGGATGCGAATGCTATGCGCGTTCATCTGATAGATCTAGAAATACAGGTGAGCGGGGTGTTAAGGTTTTAGTGGTATCATACCTTTCGTTCCTTGGCGCCTTTGTTGCTGTCGTCAGACATAGTGAAGCAGTGAAGGGATACGAGGCATAGAACGAGGGTGCCCGGGCGAAGGGCGTCATAGAATTTCCAGGGAGGGATGAGCTCATTATGCATATCGCGGACATCCAACTGGACGAGTTTGGCTTTCTGATGATTGAAATAGGCGCCGCCGTAGTCAGGAAGGACGGAAGGCTCATAAAAGGCGCCTAGTTTGATGTCACTGTCTGAGGCGGCAGTCAGGTTAAAGCGAGGCACAGGGATATGGGAAATAACCGACCAGAATACGCGGGCTTGTTAGGATCACCAGCGGCTGCGGGGCTTGCGGTACCCTCGTCAACTTGATCGAGTCTGCGCTTGGAGGTAGTCGCAGCCTTCGGTGTCCCGGTCTCGCTAGGAACCTGTGGACAAAATGAATAACTAAATGGATTCAGATGACGGCTACCATGCTCACCCCGTATTTGGGCAGCATAGACACCATCAAGACGTTGTGGGTCTCGCTGCCCTCGATGCCGGGCTTGCTCCAATTCTTGATGATCGGATTCTGGAAAAAAAAAACGGGTTAATGAGAGAGAAAACAACCACCAACGTCACGTACACGGCCAGCGCGGAGATCCTCGCTAAGGTTCGCAGCAACCACCTGACTCGCACCGATCACTTGGTTGAGGAAGGTGTTGTACAGTTTGGTAGACGATTGAGTGGGTGGACCGAGTGCGAGAGTATCCTTAATCTTCGACTTGTCGTCGATGGGTTTAAACTGTAAGGAAGTCAGTACCGGGCGCGAGAAAACGAGCAGCGGACTCACATCGTCTCCGTCGCGGGCAAAATAATTACCGTGAGCACGAACCAAAGTCCCCATCGAAGGCCCGAGAATCTCCCCGACGACTGCAGTACGAAGCTCGTTGCCACTGCGGTCCATGAAACGGTGGTTCTTAGACCAATCTTCGATGTGACGGGTGTACTGCTGCGTGTAGTCGATATTGGCCAGCGCGTCGTCGCCCATA
Source organism: Mycena alexandri (assembly GCA_029233265.1). Taxonomy (NCBI): domain Eukaryota; kingdom Fungi; phylum Basidiomycota; class Agaricomycetes; order Agaricales; family Mycenaceae; genus Mycena; species Mycena alexandri. The sequence goes on from JARJCM010000264.1 coordinate 69,612, forward strand.
GCGAGAATTTGCTCGGCTATCGTATCGTAAAAACCGGAGCTATTGCGCTCGGCGTAGATCGCAGAGTTGTGGACGGGTCGACGAGGAAGGAAAGCTTCGCCGAGGGTGATATTGGGGCCAGGGATAGGTGTACCAGATTCCATGACGACAGAGTTTCAAACGTTTTTGCCTTTGCATGAGCAAGCGGAGTCCTTTTAATACGGTTAGAATACCGACGGCAGCGGGAGCGGCACGGGTAGTCCCCTCTCCGGTAGAACAAAGAGGACGGTGAGGAGTCGGGTTGACAGGCTACAGAATGGTGGATCGACCAGTTTCAGTGAAAAACTAACCGTCTACAATGCATAGGGGTGAAGAACAACGGTGGTAGGGGCGATTAACGGCTGCGGATACCACGCGTTTACAGATCGAAGGTGCCTGCCTCTGATTAAGAGCTGTCAGGCAATTTAAAAGCGCGAGAGAACGCGATCGTACCGGTCGAGTATTTTTTGTTTTGAATAGAGGGTTATGTCGAACGCACGTTGGCGGTAGATCGGTGGATCGTTGGGCGGGAATTCGAGTCACTTCAAGAGGTAGCAGGAGGGGTGAGAGAGCGAATCGTATTGTTTTATACAGAGAAACGAGGGGAAAATAAAAGGATAAAAAAATAAAATAAAATAAAAAACAGAATAAGGGAAGATGAACGCGATTGAGCAAGAGAGCACATTAGACACGATAGGTAAAATCGTCGAGTATATCTTTGGTCAATGTCTTCAAAAATTAGCGGCCGAAGTGCAAAGATATGAATGACCGAGGCGATGGTCAGACAATAACAGCGACGTCGATGGCGCTTAGCTCGAAGAGCTGAGGCAAGTTAGCGGCTGAGACGGGAAACGCAGGAAGAGGACGGACCCGTACTACGAGCGAGTTGGGGCGGGGGAATTCCCTGCATGTCATCTGACAACGAACGACGAGTAAATCGCCCGTCTTGATAAGCGGTGCAGCGGGGACGCATTCGTCCGTGGATGACATCGTCGAAGATGATGAAGTAGAGCAAACAGACGAAGTGGAGCGGGAACGAGCTCTTTCCTGGAGGCAACTTCCGGGTGTGCGCAGGACGACCTGCCAAGGCTAATGAGTGCGAAACTTCAGCTAAGCTAAGTTTATTACCGGGGTACTGTCAGAAGCGACAATATGAATACTTCCGTCTTCGGAGGTGGTTCCGTAGTTCCACGAAATTGTGTCTTCGCATCGAACGTCCTAACGAGACGTTGCGGGAAGTGAGTAACCGTGACGCCAAACGAACAGTACAATACGAACGGGGTTCACACCATCGCGTGCGGCGACCACACTGGCGAGGCAGGAAATTTGCTGGTAAAACAAGGCCTGCATCGCCGGGGTGGCATGAGGTGGGATACGGAGGGTAAAGGCGAATGCGCCTGAGGACTGAAACCAAATCAGCGCGGATACAATGAACACCCGATGAAAAGTAGCGCACTGTGAAGTCTGCAGACGCGACAGTTCCAACTATCACCGGATGAAAAACACCTCTGTTCGGAAGTACATAGATGGAGTCCCCACTACCGTCCACGCGACGCGACCTCCAGGCGTGTACAAAATCTTCCCCTAAGACCGAGGCACCCAGAATCAAGGCGGAAGAGGCATTCAACCGGTGTAGTAGACGGCAGTACACGTTCTCGACGAGAATTTTGTAGAGCATTCGGGTGAAGCGTAGAAGAGGAGGAGGTGTACGAGAGGAGGCCAGAGTTTGTGCTCATGCCGATCAGTGGCGAAAAAAGGAGGGGGGGGGGGGAGGGGTCATCGTCGTTGTTTGGCGCGCTTGACAGGTTTCTCGGGGGCGTCGAGGCGTCGCTTGCGTGAGACGGGCTGGGGCCTGGGCTGGCGAGCAAGAGGAGCAGTGGTGGTTGGCGAGAGGAAGACGATTTGGCCTTGGGGCCGTGGGATCCGGGCCGGTGCCCCGATCGGAGTGTCGAGGGGCAAGCGATCATGTGATTGCTGAACCGGTGCAGTCAGGACAGCGTTCGCGCGCTGCATCTGGTGCAAGCGAGCGCCGATATCCTCTGTCACGTCTGGCGGAGGCACGGAAGCGGTAGAATATTCCCCGAGAAGACGTCTCGACGCTATCAGTGACTCCTCTGGCGTTCCAGTCGATTGGATAGTCTTGAGTGCGTGGAACATTAACCTCCGAAATTCGAGTCGCAAGTCCTCATTCTGGCGACAACAGATCTTCTCCTTCGGAAAGGGCGTCAGTATAATGAGGCCTTCCAGCGATGTTGCGCGAGACACCATGACGTACGGGGACTCGCTCCCTTTGCAGCCTGTGAAGTTCACTATACAGGCCGTCAACGTCTTTCCTTGCGCCTTATGAGCGGTCATGGCAAACGCAGGCAAGACTGGGAGCTGGGTACGGTTTATGACCAGAGTTTTATTGGAATGTGGGTGTTTAAAGTTGATACGGGTCGTATCTCGAAGGCTGACGACGTGGTGCAGCGGTAATTCAGGGAGAATTCCCGGGGTCGTGTTGGGAGCTTCTATAATACAGGACAGCGCGTATCTCTTTCCATCCGGACCAGCTCGATAGCGCACACTAACCAGAGTCCCAGTGCAACCGTTCACCACGCCGCCTTCGACGTCGAAGTTCTGCGAAATCATAACCGGCATTCCTATGACCATAGGAATTTTGCCTAACCGGGAATTGGTCTTTCCAGAATCAGCCTGGGTCAACTTCTCTAGGAGAACGGGGTTCGTGACCGGAGTCCGCTTCGAGTGAGTGTCTTGCGCATAATACCAATGAAGCGGCCGCCCCGTCTTCGCAGCAAAATCGTGGGCCATCTGGACGTTAAGGATATCCTTCATCGCGTTCTGTGCGACTATGACCGGCGCCGATTTCCATTTGTCGTCCTCCCAATTGATATCAAGCCTACTGGCGAGACGGGTGTTCAGCAACTCGTAGTCGGCCTGCGTGCACCTGCCCTCGCGGAGTCTCTCTAGTAATTCGACGAACGGACGATTTTCTGGCCCAGTCTGACGCATGGCCTCGTGCAGAAACACGACACTGGTGACGGACAACCACAATAACTTGCCAAATACGACCTTCTGGCCTTTCTTTGTACCTGCGCGAGCTATCGTTTCTTTGTCAAGGTGAGCGTACAGCCTCTTCTGCCCGACCGGGGGAAGTTGCGCAAAATCTCCTGCAAATACCACGCTGATACCTCCGAAGGCAAGGTCGTTACCCTTAGCGACACTTAGGGCGCGGCTGATATCATAGAGGAAGGAGCAGCCCACCATCGAAATTTCGTCGATGAACAAGTAGTCGACCCCTTCCCACATCAACATCAGGTCGCGTTTTGCCTTCGCAGACATGGCACTTCTGTAGTGATCGCCAAGCATTAGGGCTGAGTGAAGCGTCATCCCGGATATGTTACGAGCTGCTACCCCCGGTGTACGACGCGAGTCTGAACCTTCTAGACTGTCCGCGACTAACGAAAAAATCTTGCAGCGCATCTATCACCCTCGATTTTCCAGTTCCACCAGGCCCACCCAAGTGCATACGGAGAGGGTCTCTTCCAATTGCCATACTGTGCTCTGCGACGAGAGAGAAAGCCCTGGACTGTTCCGCGTTCAAGGTGTGCCTTTCTTTCAGACTGGGAATGTCAGATGGCTGAGCAGCCACAGCAGATTGGTCGGAACGTTCGAGGAGTTGGTCGGCATCCCGGACAGTAGGTCGCATTGGAGCAGTCAGGATTTGACGAAACGCAGACCCATCACGAATCCCGCCGTCTACGCCAGTAGGAGGTACATCAGGCTTAGGCGCAGTGACTGGCTCGCTCGTCAACGCAAACTTTCGAGATGCCTCCTTACGAGCTTCGTAAGTCTTCGTCCAAAGCGCTTCCAGAACGGGATGAGTGTCGTACACGGCCGTGTGCATGCCGGAGGAGGGAGGACAAGACACTTGTTGAGTCGATGCGCCACCGATAAGTCCGCACTCTTGGGCGCGCTCTAAAGCGACTATGATATCGGCACGAGAGCTCTCAGCATGCATTGACCGCGCAGATTCCATTGAAGATAAATGGTCCAACAGAGATTCGTCAGTCTCTTCGCCGAACTCATCAGAACTCAAACGCCGACTGGTTTCAAGGGTTAAGCCAGCTCTGCGACGATTGCGCCGGTCCGAATAATGTGCGTCGCGACTGTCCTTGCACTCGTGAAGGAGCTGCATGTTCTCGATGCGTTCTACGTGTTCCGGATCGCACATAGGTAAAAATTCAGAGTACGCCGAACTCCAGGTCTGATCAGGATCGCGCAGATCGCTAGCGTGACGCCACGGCTTGAAGAGAATAAGCATTAAGCGCGCATGCTTCTCAATGAACGCGGTGTCACTACGTTTGGGAAGGGCGGGACCTATAGGTACAGGGACCTTTCGCCGAGTGAACGACCGCACTTTGATGACATGCGTGGCGTCTTCAAGATGAGTTGGTTGGAACGGTACCGTCGGCCGCGAACGACCGTCGAAATCCAGGACATTGTCTTGAGTCCAACGCGAATCTTCACCAAGTAGGTCGTCAACTTCATCTTCTGATTCAGCCTTACGGTCTTCATCTAGCTCGGCATGCTCAAACTTTGCGCGCTTGATTTTGACCTTCTCGGTCTGGGCCACAAAATCCCACACACAGACGTTCTCCAGCAACTCCCCGCGCTTTTGATAGTCGCAAGCCTGTGTAGCTGTCGGGACCAACTTGCCTGAATGGTCCAGACTCAGAGTTATCTCATCGTCTTCGCCTGGGTCGACGAAGTCGTCCACTATTGCATCCGAGTCGCATAATCCGCGTTCGAGTCCGTCGTCCTCGGGGTCGTCCTGTCCATCAACACTACCGAACTCATCATCATCATTATCGCCTTCTCCGACTTTATCAGCTTCCGCGTCAACAGCAAGTTGAGTATCGTGTTCGACAGGCGGGTCAACCTTGCTAGGGTAGCACTCAGGACTGGGGTCCTCCTTGTTAATGAAACCTTCCAAACTAGTCCAAAAGAGGTTGACGTACTCTTCGTTGGTGAAATGATCCTCAAAGTCCATCAAGTATGATACGACCTGCTGAGCGGACATCTCTTGCTTGGAGATTAAAGAATGCGCACATCGTTGGAGTAGTCGCTTGGCGCGCGCGGTAAGCTCGTCTTCTTCGGCGTTGAAATCACCCAGGCGATGAAGCGCACCTTCTAATGCAGCGTAGGCGACGTGAGCTTGTAGTTGTGATTTAGTGATGTAGTCAGTGATGTAGTACAATATGGCTTTAGCGGCAGGACCTGAACCGATAAATTTAATGTCCATGTTGCATCGGATAGCTCGCAGTATCGTCTCGTTGAAGTTGTTAACAAGCCCATCCAAAGTGCGCAACCTGAACTCGCCAGTTTCTGGGTCAAACACGCTGACGGGCGCAAAGTTCTCCTCCTCAAGATCAAACCTACATTCCTTCGGGGTGGGATGGCCTCGCCAGTACTTGTAGCAAGTCCCGGTGTGTTTATGGCGTTGACATCGTTCGGCAAGGTTGTGTAAATCCCGCCGCTCAGCTTCTACGAGGTCTTCATCCTTGATACCGGGTCCCGGTCCACGTGTAGCGCAAGGATGACATTTTGAGAGCGGGGTTTGAAGATCACAACGATCAGAGTCGGAGGGTACGGCCGTGGAAATGGTATCGTCGAGATATGCGATGAGACGTTCCTGGAATTCTATATTACCCCCGCCCTCGAGAGCCTTCGCTTTGATCTCGTTCGGATTAAGAGCACCAGCTACCCAAACCATCATATGGCAATGCAAACTACCACGGCCTTGAGCTTCGACAGTCCCGTAATAGGCCTTGACCACGCCGAATATACCGCCTTCCTCCGGATTTTCCGCTTGGGGATCGTAAGCAAGGATGGTCTTGATAAAGGCTTTGAGGTAGATATTAAAGAACCGAGCGGCTACAGTTGGATTGCGAGAAACGGTAATGGACTGTTGAACATAATCCGGAATATCTTGGGGCAACAGGGCGTCGAGGTTGATATCTGCTCCAGCCAGGAACTTGACAAGAGGATTGTACACGTCCGCCGGATTGATGGTGATATAAAAGCTAGGCAAGCCTTTCTCAATCATGAGGGCACGAATCTGATTACGCATGACAAGCTTGGATTGAGACGATCCCGGCACGCAAGAATTTATGAGGCTGACTTCTTTCATTAATCGTAAGACTCGCCGCTCTTCTGCGTTGTTGGCAGTTATCTTATCCCCCGCTGCAACGCGTTCGGATACGATATGGACCGTCGCAGCAGACACTGTCCCGAATTGCGCGGCAATGTGGTCGAAGCTGGAACGTTTGGCTTTAAGGTGGGTCCGTAAGAGGAGCGCTCGCCTCTGGAGCATGTTAAAAGCTGTGAACATGAAAGAGTAGTGCTCTTGGAAGCGACGATCTGCGAGATTGAATAGATGCTTCACGTGCCGCTTGAAACCCAGCGAAGTACGTCTGTGCTTGTCTTCCATGCCACCGAGTCCGTAAGGAAAGAGAGTGGGGTACATCATAGGAAACAATTTCGGGTTATTGAACTCGTTAACCGGATTGGGGTCGTGCGGAATTTCAACAAAGTTCGAGCCCGGTTTCCTCAGATGTCGAAGAGCGGCGGCCTTAAGATCGCCTGGAGCAGCGTTTCCGTCCACATCTGTCACTACGACGCTCTGAAACGGAATCTGGGAGGAGGGGGGATGAAGGATATCGGCCAAATCAGGGACGGTGGGCTGGGCGGAACCAGGAACGTAGTCGGACGTGGTGACATCTATACCGGCGTTTGGTAAAACGTGCTGAATGTGGAAGGGAAGGATGGTTTCTTCGGGTAAACGACTTAATTCGGTTGCGTCGATTAAGACGTCGCGATAAAGAGTGTTATGTCGCTTGAGCCATGTGAGTGCATCCAAAACACGCTCCTTTCGAACGATCAACGGAGTGGCCTTTTCTTTTAGCCATTCTGCAGTCGGAGGGTTAGAACCTACGAATACAACGCAGATCGGAGTTGTGACGTCGGCTATAGAGGGCGGCAATGTTTTTGCAATCGAGGAAGGCTTTTGAGGATAAACTATAACGTGGCCGCGAACACCACGCTGGGCGAACGGAAGAAAGTCCTCCGATCCATTGTCCTCGCGGAGTTGAATAATCCAGCATTTGGCGCGGCATAAAGCAATCATCGCTTCCTCAACGACTGTGAGACCCTGCAGTTCGGGAGGAACAGGCCCAAGGTAGTTCCTGTTTGCGACAGACAAAGCGGGCACGTGTCCAGCCTTCAACTCGCCGCGGCATCGTCGACATAGCACGAGAACGGTGTCCATCGTATCAGGGTCGATTTCAAGGCACTGAGCATCCACGAGTAAACTCTGATATGGGTGGTTACTTGGCAAAGGCATAGGGGGGTCTGGACAAAGAGGGTCAAGCCACGGCTGAACGGATACCGGTGCAGTACCAGACTCCTCCTCTCCATCGTCTCCGGAGCACGAGTCTGAACAATCTTCCGCGAACTGGTCGGGGCGCTTTAAGAGGTTGATGTCAAATTCCTCAAAGGGTATAGTGCACCGGAGATCCATGGGACAGTTCTCAGCACAGCTTCCACAAAGGAAGGTAGCAAGGGATTCCTTCGAAATAGCAATGTTAAAATTGGCCTGTAATGTTCGCTTGAGGTGGTCGGAAACAACTTGAGGCCAGTCTGACCGCAGTTTCGCATGTAATTTCGCGCGAGCCCTCCTCTTGCTGCCCGTCAAAGTCAAACCATCCTCGCCATACTTGCCAGTGAGAAGGCTCCGCAAGAAAGACCGCATCCTCTTGCGTAACTGTGCAAGACTGTCGGTTTCGCGGAAGGCAATGTCGTGCATGTTGAGTAAGCGTTTAAGGGCTCGGGAACGAAGGATGGGAGTAACCTGACGGAGAATTTGAATCTGGAGACATGTGGCTGGATCATCACCGGTCCCTGGGGTAGGAGTATCAACGGAAGAGACAGAGCGTTCTGCGGAGGAGCAAGCGAGATGGGATAAATAGCCCTCCCGGGTGAGGCAAGACCCGAAAGCAACGTGATTGACGATGGAGGCTCTGAGCTGCTCGTTCGTCCGGGCCTTCGTAGTTTTGATACCGTGTGACTGGGCAAGTGCGAGAAGGGAACCCTTGGGTAAGTACTCCACTTGGTCGAACATGTCGCGAAGAGGATGGGCGTCGTGATGCGCTTCGAGAAGTTTACGGCGTCTAGCGGACAACTGGAGGTGAAGGCGCAAACGAGAATCATCAGGTAACCCAAGGCAGACGGAAACGAACATTGCGCGCTCGCGCGGGAGCCTGTCTTCTGACGCAGAGATGAGAATGCTGAGCGCGTGGAAAGCCAAATCGCGGGAGGAAGGAAACACAGAGGAAAATTCTTGACAGTGGCACGAATGGTCATTGCGAAAAAGTGGATCGCACGACTCGACGCAAGATCCGGAAAGAAAATGAATCAGTATCGCGTTACGCGCAACATCGAGGGCTGGTTCATCTGGGAAGGGTACATGGTGGAACTTGAGAAGACGGCGCAGATTTTCTTCGTTCATTGTAAATATATTCGCGTTAGCTCTCGGAGACAACAGCAGACGGTCGAGGGCATCGATACCACGAGATTCGGTTTCGGTTAATAGAGGATGCAGAGGAGCGGATTGGGGTGATGAAGAGGATGGCCCGGGGGCTAGCTCGATGCTTTCGCAGTGTATCGTGGAATCAACGGGATCGGTTAAAGGTGTCGGCGTATACATCACGAACTGCCCGTCGAGGCCGAACGACCGCTTGTTCGCAGAGCGACGGCCCTCGAGAGGACGAATATGGGCAAGGTCAGTCGCGGGGGACATCAAATCCGTAACATTTCTAACGTAATTAGGGTCAAGATTCATGGTATCAGAATTCAGAGTTTCAGAGTGATTTATGGAACCGATGGCTGACCCAGGCACTTTGAACGTTCAGCCTGAGGAATACACGAAGGGGGGAAAGAAGCATACCGGGGCCTGGCGAAGCCGTCGCCCCCTCGGCTTGAGCCGGAGGGTCTGGTCTAAGAGAACCAGTGGAGTTGGAACCTTCAGGGCGCAAAAGGATAGGGTGACCATCGGCAGAAGTTCCTGGACCGTTGATTAGCACTGCAATAGAATTAAAGTGAAGATAAAATGAGAACCGATGGGATGAAGGGGATCTGACACAAAGTCCCAGGCATCGAAAGTTTGGTCGAGGCGGTATCCAGCTGCCAGCATGAACTCGCGTATGTGAGCGTACCAGTCCAATCCGAGGACGACGTCGTAGGGGGTATCGATGAGTTCGCAGTCCATCAGGATTCCGTAAGGTGGAAAGCCAGGGACGACGGTGGACACGAGGAGTCGCCTAAGGTTGTGTTTGGGTATGCCGTCGAGAAACGACTGCGAGACGGCTGTACGAGGTGAGCCCCTGACAGATACGCGAGCAGCGGCGAGGCCGTTGACTTGAATAGAAGACATAAAAATCGGAGGGGAGGGTGCGAAGGGGAACAGCGAGAGGGCGGTAGGCAGAGAAGAGGGGAGGAACGAAGTAGCAACGCCGTTGTGCGATGTAAAGTTGGAAGAGAGGAGGAGACGTCAATCACAAGTCGACGTCTCCGATCGATCAACTCGATCATCTTAATGCCCTTTTTTGGGGTAGTTTCGCCTTATATGGACATTTAACCATCAATTTTGAGGATGCACAAAAACCCACTATGGGATAGCGGGAATATGCACAAAAACCCACTATGGGATAGCGGGAATTTTGAGGATGCACAAAAACCCACTATGGGATAGCGGGAATATGTAGACAGTTTAGCTTTGTTTTACGAAATATTCAGGCAGAAGCTGAGTCCAGGAGAATAAAACTATTGGTTCCCATCATTCATCATCCGGAAACCCCCGAGAACGCGTGGCTGCATCGTGCCCACGGGAAAGTCCGGACGCGTCAAAGCGTCGGATTTATCTAGGTGTTGCTTCAGCTCTGCGTGCCGTGACGCGTGCTACCTGCCGGCTAGGTGTTGACTGATTGTCCGCCGTGTTATTCTCAGAGTGTTCCACCGTCGGAATCTGATATGATACACTCCGACCATAGTCTCTCTTGACAGACAATGACACTCGTAACCTCGTTCTATAGTCTGTTAGTTACCGCGGTCTGATTACCGTTAGGTCGGCTTATCAAAATTGATGATGATGCTTGCACAAACAAATCCCACTGAGACGTGTCTTTGACGCGCCAGAACCGTCTGAAAGATGAGCGCATTGCCTCAGTGTAGTATAATAGCCTCCTTCAGGGTCCCCGCATTTTTTTGGCCCCCTCCGTCTTTATTTTTACCATCTTCCCAAATTGGGCACATTCTGGGCCATTTTGTATTGGTCAAGCTCTTATGTTCGGGAAAACCTCCAAAGGCATATTAGCAAACTTATATCAACTCATTCGTACTTACTCTATTCTTTTTGTGACCTAGGAAGTCCTACGTCGCGTCAACTTCTGCACCCAGCGTTCCACGTGATGTCCCAAAACGGATGCTTATATAATAAGGCGACCTAACGGTAATCAAGGCGCGGTAACTAATAGACTACTCCGACCACAGGTCTTGAAGAAGTTAAGGATGCCACGTAGGTTGATGTGGGCTGAAATCCAGAGTCTCGTCGATGGCACAGTACTTTGGAGTCTTACGTCTTTCAATGCCATCTTTGAGAATCTTTTGTCTTTGAAGCACATCTTGCATTTGTGGAAACACATCTTGCAGCGTCTTACATCTTCGGCATCAACTCTTTGATGACTTATTTTGGTCCTTCCCGACGAAGTAAGTCGTGTGTATTCGGTTCAGATTGTGCCTACAGCCGAAGTGGAAAACCGCCCGAGAACGCGGGGTGGGGCACAACGAGACGAGCAGGCGATGACGCGGCGAATGACGCGCCACAGACCGTGCTCGACTGCTGGGCAGCAGCGCGCGGAGGGGGAGGGGGGAAATTGCGAGGACGATGTTGAAGTCCTCGCAGAATTCAATGTCGTCGGCGCGTCGATAGCGCAAACGGTGGATATGAATTGATAAAGGGGGAATGGAGGAGGAGGAAAGGGGAAGGCGGTGGGGAGGAGGAAGGAGGGGGGTAGCCAGTGGGACGCCACGGAGATGTACGCACCACATATTTCATACCAATTCCATACTATTCAATACAAATTCACCATTTCAATTGACGCAGCGCTGTCTGGGCGTGCAAGGGGCAGGGCGAGAAGGCGGCGTACGGGTCCCGTGTGCGCAAGATTCGCGGGCAAGATGGGGTAGGCGCAGAGTGGCACGATTAAACAAGCGGAGTGTCGAGGAGGCTGCGGAGAGACGGGACGCAGGGTGGGACGTTGGAGACTGGCAGCAACGAGCGCGATAGCTAGCCTGCTGGAGGGATGCGCTGGGCGCGCGGTACATCTTGAAGTCGATGTCATCTGGATGTCGGCGCGTGACGGCGGAGGGCGTGGGAGCGGAGGGGACAGGACGGGGCGGCTAGGGATCGCGAGGTTAGTGAGGAGGGCAGAAGGGCGAGTGGGTTATCGTCGCGCAAAAGAGAGCCGTGGGCGGCGATCGAGCCGCGGCTGCCGGCTGCCGGGAGTGGCGCGCGATGGGCGGTGGTGGCTGGAGAGGAGGGGCTGGGCTTGGCCGAAGGGCGCGAGAGGGCGGGGCTAATTGGGAACGGGAAGAAGTTGGGAAGAAGCAAGCGCACGACGTGGCGCGGGCGGGCCGGGCGGGCGCCGGCGGCATGCAGACATGTGAACGGGTTGAGAGTTGGTTGAGAGACGGTCGTAAGTACCACCGCTGAGAGAATTGACGCATACCAAAACTGAAAGACGAACTACTGTTACAAGGAGGACTGTTAAAACTCAAAAGAGGTTGAAAACAAACAAAACTGACCGGCTCGACCCCGCTCATCGGCCTACTTCTATGCCCCCTTTCCCTTTCCATATGCTTCCCGTTTTCTTTTATGTTACGTGCGACCCCGTCGGCAGCCTGGTGCGTTCCCGCACCTACCCTTCCACAACCCCCCTACAATGGACCACTATACATACAACGGATGACATACTCCCTCCTACTATCCCCACAGATTGGCTCGACTATGTAGTTACTTCGGTACCGTACTCGGCCACCGCGTCTTAGCACTAAGTGTTTGCTTGTAGCGGTATAGAAATGCAGATACAAAAAAAAAAAAAAAAAAAAAAAGGCTCGGCCACGTGACCGGCCGTTCTGGACGATCTCACCCGGAGAAGCGCGAATATTGCGCGCAGTTTCGCGTCAAATATTCGGGAGCTTGTTGCAGGACGCGTAGTACTAGTATTTCATTGACATCGCGCAAAGCAGGACCGATCCGGGATCAAGCAGAGGGACGCGGAGACCAAGAGTCCAAAATTTGACAGGTTTTTGAGAGGGTCTAATTCACGGCGCGACGAATAATGATGTGCTTGGAATGAGAAGTGGGGAGGAGGCGGATATCATGATGCCGAGTCGATCTAGATTTTCAGGGAGACACCCAGCCGACGTGCACAGTATGTTTTTCGTACAAAGTGGGTTGAATTTTGGCAGTTTGGCTTGTTACCAAGCCAAAGCCGTAGGCAAGTGGTTCTAGATGTGGGTTCGTACCACATGAGAGTGTCTAGAATCCGACCAATAGCTCACAGCCAATTTTATTCCGGAAATACATCGTTGACCCTAAGTGGGATTCGTAATTGATTCGTAGCATGCTTTATAACGCCCACGTCTGCTTCACCAAGTCCGCACCGCGCTCTGCCACAACATATGTGGCGGCCTGGGTGTGCGCCCCCGGCACGATTGGCTGCAATTGGTCAATGCTGGGACTTTGGCATGTCGATAAAGTAAACCTCACCAGTACAGAGGCGTCAATAACACGCAACCCAGCAATGCCCTTGACCTTGAGGTCGGGATCCACAACACCATATTGCGCCCCTCGCGCCGACATACCAGCCGTCCCAACAATGTGATACCCCGGCCCCGAGTTGGCGCGGACGTGGGCCAGCAGCTCGGCGTGGCTCATCGCAGCCAGATCGACCGTCGGCGCGCCGAGATAGCCGTCATGGTTCCACGCGGGCGCGGTGGCAAACTTGAGAGCGAGCTTGACGCCTTCTGTTAATGCAAGGGCGTCGAATTCACTAGATAGCAGCCCGAGATCGATGACTGGTGCGGCGAAGGGGTCATTGCTGCTGAGGGTCACCGAACCGCCTGCAGGTCCGTCGACACTCAGTCCAGCCAGGGAAGATGCAAAAACGGGACGCACGGCTTACAGGGCTCACCATCGCCATGGTGAAGCTAACGAAGTGACCTTGGGTTCCCGCGAACCCAAATGGCTGCAAGAGGGGAGAAAATCAGACCAAAGCGTAATATTGGCTTATCGGACAAACCTGCAACAACATCTCAAAATGTGGTGCGTCTGGGCCAGGCGACGGGTCCGCATGTACATTGAACAAAGGGGAGTCCGCGTTCAGGCGGAGCCACCCCGCATGTGTCCCGGGGGACGGATCCACAAATGGCCCCGTGTGCGACCTGTTCCACTCCGCGAACGCCTCGTTGTACCGCGTGGCATTCTGCGTGATGGACTCGACCGTTTGATTTGAATTCACTGCCCAGCTCAATCCAGTATATGCGTGTTCAGACACGTTCTTCCCCACGCTTGGGAGGTTCAGCACTGTCGGTATTCCCAGTGCTGCCAAGGCGGTGTGATCCCCAATTCCAGAGTTCAACAGAATCTGTGGAGTACCGATCGCTCCCGCGGAAAGAATAATCTCCTTCGAAGCTCTCGCGATGAAGAGAGACGTTCCTGCATGCCGAATGGCGGTATGAGCAGTATGGATGCGGCGAACAAGACCTGGGCGTACCATATCGGAACTGTACCCCCTGAAAGGTTACAGGTGAGCTCGGTGAGACGCTGCTTTGTGTGACGAGCTTCGACACTTGTGCATGTAGCAATACATCAAGGTTCGGTCGCCGAAGAATTTCTGGGGTGAGATATCCCGTCGCGGATGAACTGCGCTCTCCATGACCAATAGTATACTGCAGCCAGCCTGAGGTTTTTTTTCTTCAGTCATCTAATGACAGCGATCAGCTGGCGACCATACCGATTCCCAGTGGTTGCCCAGAGTTCATGTCTAAATTAAACGGAAATTCGTTTGGAAATTCGTTCGTCGTTTGTATCACACGACGCTCAAACTCCGTCCAGGAGAAGCCGCTGAGGCTGACCTCGATAGGGCCCGATGTTCCATGGACAGCGGGGTTGAATTGGCCCTGTGTATTGTGATTATCTGCCGGAGCTGTCCATTGTTCGTTCTAGGCGCGTTAGTTAGTAGAGGCAAAAATTGTCTTATTGAGTGCATACCTTTAGGAAATAAGGGAATATTTGATTCCACGACCACCCTTGGTCTCCTGTCAAGTTCGCATACCGATCGAAGTCTTCGGCTGCGCCACGGGTGTACGCCAGGCCATCTTTTCTTAGTCAGTTAATATGTCAGGATGCTGGGTGAAGGGAACCCTTACTGTGAGAGCTGCATCCCCCAAGTAGGTACCCTGAGATACATTATTCAACCGACGCTACATGGCGCTACACTGTTTAGACTTGCCTCGCAGGTAATCGAAGACGTGGCCGTCTGCTCCCGTCTGTGGTGTTGTGGTGTAATCTGCGCTTTATTAAAGTGGTATCTCCGGTGTCTAGGGTTTAGACGTACTCCAACTGTAGGGGGTACCTGTGTCCGAGACTCCATTCGACAAAAACGGGACTTGCGCGTCAAGAACTCCCTTGTTTCTGTTCAGAATGAGTGGTGGCACATCATGATCGGAAAGGTCGAGGGACGCTTACGTCGGTCCGGCTTCAAGCACCAGCACAGATACACTTGAGTTCTCCGTTAAACGGCTTGCAACGACATTGCCCGCCGTCCCCCCTGAAATAGGTTCAATTTTTGAGAACCAAAATGTCAAGTTGCATAGACATACCTCCAACGATAACGAAATCATAGTGCAGACTGGGGAGGTCGGCGACATCCTCGTACACCTTACAAAAGGCGACACCGCTAAAGAAAGATAGAATCGTCAATGCTGGGGCAAACATTGTTGATAGACCTCGGATGTTGAAAGCCATCTTATAGTCTTCAAATCAATCAGGTAATCTGATCTTCGCTCGAAGCCGGTTTGCGCTAAATCGGCCCGAAAGGTATCAGCGAACCACAGTCATGTATCTGATGTACTAGTAGGCGCGTTTAGGGGTGAACGATACCCAAATTAGATAGTGGGAGGGCCTTAATTAACTTTTCCGACCCTGTGTGGTAACTTCTCAGGGCAATGGGCATTGATATAATGTACGAGCGTTAACAACTACGGCGGCCGTCCGCTGGAATTTGGAGGGACCGTAGACCGGCAGGGTCGAAACGTAAAGTTGAACAGAAAGTTACGTATCGGTTCCTTGAACCATTAGTAACGACTTGCGATACATCGCACGGCATTGGCGGCCTCCCCATATGCCGTATTGTTCCAATTCGGTATGTGGTTCTCCTTGCGGGTCTTTATGATCCTCGGAATCCCGGTGGGCTCGAAGCCCTCTGACGATATATTTATGAACTTCACAGTAAAAATGACCGACTGTGATCTACATAAATGGCATATTGCGAGGCACGCAGCGAGTCGTATTCAGGCCCGTGTAGCTTATTCTGCACAACTTAGCTCCAGGTTCGACAAGGGGATAATTCCACTCCTGAATTTGTAACCGATCTATCCCCTTGCTCTTTACGCCTCTCCTTGCTTATTGCGCCGAGGCACCGTAAATTTTCTGGTCCGGGTAAATTTTCTGGTCTGGGTTTGAAAGTCTGCGCTTGCGGTCTTCGATTGAGTGCGTCGGGTCGAACATGTCAGTAACCTGAGAGCCGGAAAGCCAAGTTCAGCATGGCCGGGAGCTAATTGAAAGCCGGTGCCGCAAATACCTACATCGACATGCCGTGCAGTCTCCCTCTGAGTAACCACTTCTATCCGGCCTAGTTCTACATCGCCCTATGATGCAGCATACCATCATCAGTCACCAGGTCCCGTAGAAATGTGTAGAGAAAGCTGCCTACGTTGGTTTTGCGCGGTTGAACCCGCCCTCCCAAAGATGGCCCGTCGCTACCGCTTCCGGTGCGGCTGCCTGACACGCGGCTGCTTATCGCGCGGCGCGCGTTGAGCGTGTACATCATCGAGATGGCGTACACCTTTGGTAGCACTTGGTTGAATGCGATTTCGACGTATCCAAGGAGTGGTCGGTTGGTGCGGTACATTTGGGAGAAGACGAGGTTGAACATGGCGCTGGTGCGACATATAACTTCGTCAGGGTGGGTTGGGCCGGCAAAGACGATGAAGGACCCACACGACGGCAGCTGGAGCGGCAGTTTGAAACGTGAGACGTATCAGAGAACGAATGAGTTGTGCAGTTTGCTTGCTGATGACACTCTTCTCGGTTTTTATCAGGAAGTACGCCGTTGTCATAGATAGGATGACGTCCCCAGCTATAGGTTGGCAATAATTTGAATCCACAGCAGTTTAACCTCGCCAGAATTGCGCCTACCAAATACAGAACTGAGATGTGCAGCAACTGCAACAGGTGTCAGTGGTGCATCCATGTTGGGGGCCGGTAAATGCTTACACCAGTCCGTGACCTGCTTTTCCTGTAAGGTCGCAATGTAGTATGTCTGAAATAGTTATCAAAACCTATTATTTGACGACGAATGCGATGCATGGCGTACCCCCATAACCATCGAGAACAGAGCAAAGACAAACAAGATGAAAATAGGCATCACTACCCACCACCTCTTGGAGACAGCCCAGAGACGAGTGCAGAAATAACATTGCACATAGAAGTTAAGGATTGCTACCTACAAGGCAAATTGACTGCGAGTGAGTACGTTGATCAGGGAAAGTTGAAAATCGGGTACCATTAGTGGATTCGCGGTATCCCACCATCCTGTGGTGCTGAGCTGGAGGTCGTACTGTATATCTCCGAAATGGTTGATCAAAAATATCCACAAAGAGGCGCTGAAATATGTGAGAGGCGCCTGAAGGAGGGCTAAGGGAGCACGCACAAACATTCAGCGGATTTGAGCACATTCAGCAGGCAGAGGATTGCGACAGCAATCGGAAGAACTCGGCCGTCGTTTGGGTACCAGTTGTAGTAGTTAACAAACTGTTTATTGTTAGGACTCGAAGGAAGCCGTACGGTGAGCAGAACTCGCCTGGCAGGACAGAACACCCATGAGGACAAGTTCAAGGCATGAACCAATGAGCTGGCCGCTTTGCGTCAGTTTCGCTGCAGAGAATTTGAAAGATCAAGGCCTACCCATGGACCGAGAAAGAACTTGACCAGGATTTCTTCCTCAGCGCTAACTCCAGGCATGACGTTGGCAAAAAGTGGGAAATGAGTGTGTAGATTGGCGGCTGCCTTTATACACTGGTGTCAGAGTTATATCTAGCACACCAATACATCCCCGTAAGATGAGGAGGCAGTTTCGCCTCCGCTCTATCTGGTGAATTCTCACCGAAGGTATTGTCGTTAGGGCTGCACACCGTCTCGTCTACGGCGACAGCCGTAAATCCTTGGCCCCGCGACGGTTAGGGGCCGTCGCAAATATAGCCGTCTTTCTGGATATTTTGAATCCTCGCCGGTACGGGCGAAAAAAACGGCCGTCACTTGCGAAACAACGGGACAGCGGAACTTGCACCCAGTTAGGCTATTTGTGTTGGGTGAAAATTACAATGCCGGGGATACTCCCTTGAACATTTCATATTCCATATCTCAGTCCCTTCCAAGCTTGGACGAAATTTTCGTATTCAATGTTAGTTTGAAACGACGCGACGACGTCACGTGAGTCGTTGAAACGGGACGCGCTTCGCTCTGGGGAGGAATTAATTATCCGCACATACCAGTATAACTGAGGAAGGTACAGGAGGAATTTTATAGTCGATGGACACCCACACTGGACTGTTTCAACATGTTGACAGGTGAAACCCGTCCACGCCATCAAAGTTGAAGTTTGAGTTTGACGGGACGAACGGTATTTTTACCGACCCGTATATTCCTGTGTCAAAGGTCGTGACGGGACGGGCCGCCGCCATTTACGGACGTCCGCCACACCCGTAAATACGGCGACGGTGTGCAGCCCTAATTGCCGGTTTCAGACGAGTTTTCACAAGGTGGGTCATATGCGGAGCTGCAGCCTGCTGTAGCGCAGTTGCACAACCTACAGGCAAACAATCGATTTGAAACTCGAAAAGAAATGTTGAGAGTCAATACCGACATTCAATTGATGTCGTAACGGGCGGGTACAATTCTGGTTGCGCGAGTGACTGATCAATTTTCAATAATGTCTTTTATGCCATAACCGCACTGTAAAATTTCGTTCCATTCACTTGTTACGCGCCACGCACCCCTTTTCGAAACAGCCTAAAAATGCGAAAAAAAAAATGAAAAATTTCAGGGGTATCACCGATTTGATGCTCTAGCAACTTGTTGTGCTACAGGGTCGGCAAAATGATGGTCCAGCTCTCTGAAAGCAGCCGAAAGGTGCGGGCTCAGCATAGCCAAGACGACATAGATATTGAGGTTGCGGTGATCATGTGCCTAAGTCGGTCCGCATATAGATAGGTCCCGAATCTGCCCAATGCACCAGTGGCGGATGTGGACCTCTTCCAGACCAGGTTCCGGGGGTATTATCTTGCTTTGCAAGAAATGTTATCTGGACCACCACCAGAGCGTTTAATGTAGTTGCGGCGAGACAGGAATTAGCCGCAAGCGCAACTTAGATTCGACACAGACGGCCTTGAGTAGTCCTTGTTCTGAGTCGATGCTATGGCTTCAATCTTCCCAGAATCCAATCTTAAGAGCTCACAAGAGCGTGGCGGGGCGCTCCGCGCCCCACCACTTCGGTTCAAGATCAAAAGAAGCATAGGAGCTGTAAAAGCTGTTACAGCTCTTTGCATAAGTAATGGCACTACCCCTATTTTTAGAAGAAAGAGCATTTTGAACCCTACCGGGTTTTTAGCTCATTTCTCCCTCATCTGTCAACGGATCAGCTTGGTTCTGGGTGCATTAGAGAGTGGGTAAGCGGGGCTTTCAATTGCCTTGGGCCTCACCCTCTAAGTCAAAGTTTTCAGTTGTGCCAAAAATCAGCCTTAGTGGTGCCAATCCCAAATTGCAAACTCTAATACTCGCTCATTTTCCAACCGATTTGCATCAAAATGGGTTCATACTGAAGGGGGAAGCCGAGCCAAGGTTTCGTGGACAAGACATAATGGTTTGTGCCAAGCACAACCGAGGTTCCCACGCCTTTCGGAATTTTCCGTTTAACAGGATCTAACCCAGGTGCCGCGTAGACCTCACACAATCTGCACTATCTAGGACAATTGACTCCATTTATGGACTCCACCACCGCTGGAATTGAGTAAATTGAATGAAAAACCATGGAGTTATTCAATTAACAAGTTGTGGTTGAATCGAAAGGGGTGAATTTTTGGCACAACTGAAAACTTTGACTTAGAGGGTGAGGCCCAAGGCAATTGAAAGCCCCGCTTACCCACTCTCTAATGCACCCAGAACCAAGCTGATCCGTTGACAGATGAGGGAGGAATGAGCTAAAAACCCGGTAGGGTTCAAAATGCTCTTTCTTCTAAAAATAGGGGTAGTGCCATTACTTATGCAAAGAGCTGTAAGGTCTGAAAATAAAGCTGTTGAGTTGTGCCGAGGTGGGATCAGCACCGGCCAGGCTCGGCATAGGCAAGCCGGACTTATCTGGCTGTGTGATCAGAGATGCCGCAGTGAAATGGCGGTGCCATCAGCGGACCTTAAAAAGCTTCAGACGGACAGGCATAATCTTATAAAGAGAGTGATGCAGCGCCGCGGCGGCGAGCTAGAAATTATCCTGGATTTTTCCCGCCGTCAGAGTGACGTGGCAGAAGGTTGGTTGAGTGCGTCCGAGTTCCCTGTACATAGCCAGAAACGACCGAAAGAGACCCGGAGAGTGCTTGTTTATGGAAGACGGTAAAGAGTTTGTCGTTACGGAACGAAGTTGGGCCATGTTGAAGGAGGTTGAAGGCTGAGATTTTTTCTTATCGTCGATGCGCGTGTTAAAGATCTAGCGCCCGAGAATTGTCGCTCTCGTTGGAGTTCAGGGTATGGATATGCCAGGGAGGGTAGAAAACCAGGAACCGAGCAGCGGCTTGAGTGTTGTGAGACGGAGCTTCGAGGTTGGCGTAGCTGCGCAGATACAACATTTAACACGCTATTGCGGAAATCCGGCCAGATTCAAAGCGCAGAAGTTCAAGTCCTAGAGCACCCTTCGACAGCGAGCCGCAGGCAAGGCGATGACCCAAAGGATTCGCCGCGGAACGGATTTGCGTGTGGAGTCGCAGCATATTCAAGCAGTGGTTCAGGACAAGAGAACATGTTGATCAGGCAGCAACGAGACTGAAAGAAAATTTGAGACAAAGTACAACCTGCATACCTGAGTTTTGGAGTCCAAAGTCCGCCGCCGGGGGAGGATTTTGAAATTCAATCTCGAGCGCGAGTGATTTCTTGACCACGGAAAACTGCAGAGGAAACAGTCGATATCAGAATTGGGTGAGTGAAGAACAGCGGGATGGACTAGGGCTAGAGGACGGCGAGTTTCACAAACAGAGGTGAAGGCGGGAGCAAGACCGGTTGATCCGCGATCAACACACAGCCACTGCCCTCCTTCGTCCCATCATCCGCCGATTCCGTGCTATCGCGCCCGGGCCACCTAGCCCGTCGACCCCCAAGGTATGCACGCCGTATTTTTAACTTTAAGATGGGTGCGATGGAGGCAGCGTGTATACGACCACACTATCTGAAGTTCTGCCGGGAAGGTGGGTAATCCTCGTTACGCTCGTATATTCCTCGCCCTCTCCCTTTCGCCTCCATTTCGCGTCCTAATTAACCATTGTACTACTCATTGTACTACCTCTACAGAGCCTTCCCACCGCACGTCGGCGCACCGTCCCGCACCGCACGCCCTCCCAATGCCGGCGTTACATCGTATGGCCGCCATGCGCGTCAAGCGGACTTCCATGCGCTGCCCTTTCGCCGTACCCCGCCGACGGCCGCGATGAGATATGACGGCCCCAGCGACCATGGTCGTGTGCGTAACTGGTGCGCTCTCCCGTGCGTATATTTATCCGTTTCGGCGGGCCAGCGGCCTCCCTCTTCCACAATTCGTCGTTATTCGCTGTTCACCGTCGCTGCGCGCCCAATTCAGGGCATCCGCCGATGCCTCTCCGTTGAGGATGACCATCGACTGCGTACTTTCGCAAGAACCCGACTAAAGTGTTGTCCCTGTGCATTGGCGTCGCCTCCCCTCCGCGTGCACCGATACCATTCCCTCGAAGCGTCAGAAAGACACGCTGCAGTGCTTTTTCCGGCCGACTTGACTTCAGCGCCGGCGGTAAATTCATGGCTTGTTGAGAACTGCATCTGACTTCTGTTGCTACGAAATTCAGATGCCGGGGGCGCACGGACCTTTACACACATGGCTGCGTCTAGGATTCATCCCCCGGCCCACTACAGTGTATAAAAGTTCCACATTCTTGTGCGGTGAGCTTCGACTACTCTTAATTTTTAGGCATTGAGCAGTGTCCATCCTTCTAAAAGCAAAAGAGCGTCGGCGTCCGAACGAATTAAAAACCTCCCAAACGCCCCAGGTATGCGCCCGCCTTCCTCAGTAGGTGTGTTGTGTTTTCCCTGATGACTTGTCCGCCAAGCTAATCGGGGACACTCAGAACGCAGCCCTCCGCCTCCGCTCGCACGTTAAAACACTCCCAGGTGCTGGTATAATCCTGATCCGCCTCGTTCAGATATTAATACTAACCCGAGGTATTTCGAGGTAGCAACCCTTGGACATATAACTCTGTCCGGCCGCTTGCAGTCATCGTGTGCGTCCGTGCATCTGGCGCTCACCGCTGCGGAGTAACCTCGTTCGCCGAATTTATTGGACGCCGCGCCTCATTTTTTCAACAATCCAGCGCCGCGCCTGCAATGTTCCCTTGGACTGAGTACTCTCGGATAATAATCGGTGGAAGTTTCAAGTGAGTCCGGTTCAAGCTCTAACGTCCTTGGTCTATTTCAACTTGAAGCGCTGGTGATTTCTGGGTCGCTGTTCAAGAGGAATTGTGAGCGTCTATCCCTTGTATAATACAACGTGGAACTTATGCTGAATCTCAAAGATGGCCATCTGCCGACTTTTATATGTCCATATGCTTGAAGTCCGGACGTACAATGTCGCCCAACTTCTCATAAATGTCCTCAGCGACCTTCTCGAATTAGAGAACCCTTCGACGCGATTCTAGATCTCTGAATTACTCGCCTGCCTTCGCCTCGCCTCCGCTTCCCCCGTATTCATGGGAGACGGAGCGATCCCCCATCGTAAAATTCGTCGCCCTAACTTCGCACCCTACACACCGTACGCCCATCAAGAGACCAACATTATTTTCGTATTCACTGTGGTGTGTGCCATTTACTTCTTTGGGACGCTCATAAATTTATATAGGCTTGCACAGTTTCTCTCGTATTCGTACAGATTTACGCTAACTTATTCTTCGAGGCAGCGCGCAATTGAGGCACGACGTGCTCAGCAGTTGTTAGGGCCGCAAGCACCCTGCAAATAGCTCAGCGCATGTCCAGTGAACGACGAAACTGGGTACTCACGCCAACAAAGCGGTAGCTCTGATCGCTCGGATCAAGCACCTTGCAGAACCCTGTCGCGGTGAACGTGTTGCTGGAGCTCTGGCAGCTGCACGAGCCGTCGCCGTGCGTGATCACAAAGCAGAACTGGTTGTCGTCGGTCGTACCGAGTCCTGTGTTCGGGATGAAGACGGAACCGCGTCCGGCCTCGCCGAGGCACCCCGTGTTGCGGATGTCGACACCGATGCCGCCGTTCTGCGTGCAGGCGGCGTCGTCGAAGAAGTTGGCACTGCAGGGCACATGAGCGAGGCGAGCTGGGGTCGGCGAGGGTCAAACTCACAAGAAGTCCGCCTTGGCGACGCTGGCAGCGGCGACGAGGGTGAGGACAACGCGGGTGGTGGTGGTGAACATCATCGTGTTAATTGAAAGCAAGTAGGAAACGGTTTGTGAGTGAGTTTAATGGGCTAGTTGGTTCTGAGGAATTTTGTCCGACCATCTGTGTCCTTTATACCCTCTCTGCTTGGCCTTGGATGTTTGAGAGTTATCCACCTCGCTCCACTGATTGGAATTCCAATTCAGTGCATGCTATCCCCACCTGCACTGCTATGGAAGTTGGAACTTGCATTACGAACCTTGGATGTTTCAGTTATCCACTTCGCTCCACTAATATCGAAATCCCGCACCTTACTTCCCTTCGCCCACTGGGTTACCGGTTACCCTGTGAAGGTTCTCGAGTGCCCGAAGCGACGTTTGAACGACCCTCACGATTTTCACGATGTACAATATTTATTTGTGTACTCCCCACCTGTGAGACGTAAATAACTATTCAATCACTGAATTACCGGAAGGCACGGAGCACTGCACGCGAACCAAAATGCGAGATGGACATCCATCAGTGCCGGCTGGTAATGCAATTGAGCGGTTAGATACGGGGAACAAAGCCATTCTCGACCTGCTGCAAAATATTGGCGTTGGAACCACTTCCCGTCGGCGGATGTGTTTCAGGTTGTGGGTGAGGCGCTGGTGGAGCAAATGCTGAACGAAGTCGAGTACTATTCAAACACCAGCCGATGCCGTTCGCCGTGGGTGTTGCCAGATGCACTGCTAGCTAGTAAGCTACTTAATATAGAACATACCAACTTGGCCGGCATATATGGATGTTCGCCCCAATACTGGCATTGCGGGGTACCCACCTCGCCGCTCCTAATAGAATTTCAACAGACGCCCAAGGTAGTGATGGGCACCACATTACTGCGGAAGATAAATGTATGAGTTTTTGGAAGAACGGAGAACACCTTGTTCTCAGCTAAAGAAACAAATTCGAGCGAAGTGCGAATGAGGGTGGAGAGTGGATGGAGCGGGATGACTGGGATATCGGGATATCAACGGCGGATGGTGACAGGGAGAGCTAGGTTTACGTTGTTAATGCGGTTGGAAAAGGGCCGCCGCGGCTCATGCCTGCGGTACATAATGGATTGGATCGTGCTCGGTCGATCGGCGAAACGTCTGTGCAATGCGTTCCCAACGCGAAGTCAACAGCGCGACAAAGCGGGACCACCAAGGAGATCGTGCGTCGGAGGATGAAGGGTGATGCGTCGAAATATTAATAACGGCGAGAGAGTGACGGCGTCACTCTCAAAAGATAGAGGTATAGCGCCGACGACAATCGCCGTAAAATGAAGTGAGTAGGTAATAGTATCAAGAGCATCGAGGGTAGGGACTCGGGAGAAGGCGTCGGATCAGCCAAAAATGTCGGTGCTCGCGACGAAAGAGGTGAGGGGAAGGAAGCGACACGACACGCGCCTCGGCCTGATGACCCGGCATCTCTCGCAGCGCACAAACTCAGGCGGCGCTCGCTCGCATTCGTCTGCCTAACGCGATAGTGGGACGAAAGTTGAAGGAAGACGGGCCGCAATCATGATCCGAGCACTTTCTTCCTTCCCACCACGACGCGTCTCCAAAGCTCACCATCTCAACTCGTCCGATTTGACGCACTGGGCCTCTTATAACGCACATCTAAAGGTCCCTGTTCCTTAAGCCACTACCAGTCGACTACGAAGACGAGTTAATGTAGGCGCAGTCCAAAATAAGTAAACTTCGCGGTAAAATCGTGTCATGAGGTGTGTTCGCGCCAGTATGTTCCGGGGTTTTAACTCATTCGAATTGCCTTCAAACATTCATGGGAGTTTCCATCCAGTGCAGATGCTAATCTCGGTGTGGAAGAAAGTTGAATTTTTCGAAGTTGACAACCCCAGGTTCAAAATTAGGTTTCAGTTGAGGCGTGCTCAGAGACTCAACTCAAGGTTAGAAGCCTTGCGTACCCTTCCGCCACCTTTTTGAGGTTACAAGGGAGCTCCAAGCCCCTTGTAATCTTTGCGCACTTTTGGTGATGGGTCAGCTTGCATGTCACGCGCCCACTGCTTTAGGATTTCACTCCAGGAAGCAGTGCTCTGAGCCTAAATGAACACATTCGACCCCCGTCGTTGAACGCAGATCCAGACCGCAGATTATCAGTTCAATGGAACAACATGTTAGGGTTTTTCTTTGCGTGATACAAGTCAAAAGTTGAATCCGGATCGCACAGCGGTGGGGCTGAATATCGGTAACGGGTGAGCCTGTAGAAGGTGATCTGTTAAGGGGGAAGCCGAGAACGCAACGGGGATTTCAGTCACCTCAGTGTTGAAAACATATTCTGAGGTTTATGAGTGATATTCAGCAGCCAGGCAACCAAGGGCGACTCACGGTCTAACGGGAGCACGGTATTATCCGAGAACAAGAGATAGAGGTATTTCAGCGTCTCGCTCTACAATCGACCATGTTCAGCTATGGAGGCGAGGAAGATGTGGAGACAAACCATCAAGAACGTCTCCATCTTATCCTCCCACGTCACCGGCACTTGCTCCACATTCAGTACGCTCGCATACCCACCGCTAGGTACGCGACAGTGCGTCTCGATCGCTTGGAAGATATCCCATCCATATGTGCGATACTTGGGATTGCCCGTTAAGCGCCACGCGAGGAAGAGCGACTCGATAGTTTCGGGGCTGTAGGAGGGGGGTCAGGAGTAGGGAAACAAAAGAGGTTATCGCAAACGCACCGGAGAATATACCGGGCATCGTACACAGGAAGTTCGCCCGGCGGTCTGACACAGATTAGCAAAGCAATGTGTGGGTATACCCTTTCTGTGATAGCTCACTTCGCATCCTTGATGAACCAATCCGACCCCGTTTCGATGGACTCTCGGAAATGGACGATTTCCGGCGAGAGACCGCTAGAGGTCCATTCAGGATAGATTACCTTATTTCGAAGGGTGAAACTTGCCTCGCTGTGCGGTATGTATCCACACATGTCTCAATAAGTCCTACACCAGTCGTCCAGTCGCGCCGGCCCACCGGAGAAAGTTCCTCGATGCGCGGTGGAACGGACACAGGGCGAGTATGTGCGCCGGCGGTGGTTGCTCCAAGCATGAGCGAACCGCCAAGGAAGCATACAAGATGGTCCTGCTTGAGAGTCCGCACCCATGACCTGTATAAGTCATCAGTGTTGTGTTGAACAAAGGAAATCGATGGACTGGACATTTGGTTATTATGCGCAAGTCGCCTCGGATGGATCTCGACAGTGTGGATGAGCTTGCGTTTGTTCGAGGTCGCAATGAGGTTTTCGTGGATCGCCTGCATCGAGTCGTCGTACATCTGAAACCAGAACCAGAGAGTCAGCACGGATTTGCTGAGAGGAAAATTCACTGACGTCGCGATATACAGTCTCTACGCTTCCCTGTGTGAGAAGAGGAATGTTCACATTAGATCAGTCGAGCAAGCACGGCGAGCTTTACTGTCTGTAGGTACTGCTTCCTGTGAATATCTTTAGTGCTGGATCCATCAAAAGAGGCAACTGTTAATTTACAGCCTGGTTAAGAAGTTTTAGCTGGGGACGACCGACATCATAGAAGAAAGATACGGACAGATATTCATAATACGAATCGCCTCGCGACCCCAAGCGAATTTCTGAAGTCATAAATTTGCCCTCAGCGGAGCTAGAGACGATAATTCAACCATTCTTTTCAAGCACCATGCAACACACCTCATGAAAATCGGTGTTAGCGCATTGGGTAAACGCGCGCGACGGATGACCTTCATAACCTACGACGAGTTCAGTGGGAGGAACAACTCGCGAATCAGGGGAGATACATTCTCGGCCTTGTCCCAATAGTCGAGGTTGTCGGTCAGGAAGCCCAAATACCGAAATTCCAGCTGCAGAGTTGACGCTTCAGCAGTACTCACAAGCCCACGGTTGTCCGGATCTGCAACACCGACGCGCTGGGCGAGGTTAACCTGCGAATACGGGAGGCCAGATGGCGTGTCAAACACGGGCAGCAGCCGGTCCGCGAGATCGACGGCACGTTCGAGGTACAGCTCATCGCCGTCCGTGAGCTCGTATGCGGAAAGAAGTCCGCCGAGGACACGGATGGTCGTCTATAATGATGTCAGATTGTGTTCTTTTCCGTTTTGATTGCGGTGGTGGCACTCGGACCTCGAAGGTGTTAAAATTGGCGTCGCGGTCGAAACTCATGCTAGTCTCGACCCACTTGCGCGCGCGCGCATATTCGTCGTCAAGCCCCATGATAAGCATAGTGTCGATGGAGTCAATGACAGTGTATCCAATGCCGCCAGCGTCCGTCAAGTTCGAGCCCTTCTTGGTTATCGGGTGATATTCGTCGTCGCCCATAGCGTCGCGCTCTGCCTTGGGTCAAAAAGCGAACAGGAAACCTACCTGATAATACGTACCATAGGCGGACCATGCGTGCTGAAATTGTCGACCATTCAACTCTGGAATCAAAGTAGAACAGCAACCCTGGTGTGCGTACCTTGAATGCCGCGACAACGGTGTCCCGCTTCGTTAGATCAGCCGAAAAATCCACAGTCCATTCTGTTTCGCCTGGAACTGCAACCCACGGTGCTTGTGGTTCAGGCCAGAAGTATCCTCCCAGATTCTACATCATCAAGTAAAACCATAGGTAAAAATGAGCAGTGTGCTAGTGTGCCAACCTGGTAATATATGTATGCTGCCGCAGCTCCGGCGAGCGCGAGAAGGGCCACCACTCCGAGGAAAAGGAAGAATAATGCAAGGATTCCAGACGTAGTGCCCTTCTATCACGACATGTGATATGAACATTGGAAACCTGCAGACTTCAAAGCGTACTGACGACTGGCTTCTTTGTATCGCGCGCTTGAGCTGGTGCGGCCTCATCTGAAGTCGGATGCCTCCGGTTCCTGAGTGTGGAGGTAGAATCCGCCATCGGTGAGCACTGAGCGCTGGCGGCTTGTAGTGGAGGAAAAGAAGAAGCGACTGTCACCCGCAAAAGGAAAGATAAGACACGTGGCGTCGGCCAGACATCGGAGAATATCGGGGTTCGTCGGGATTGGAAACAAGTTCCGGTCGACTGCGGATCATTCGCCACATCTGATGCTCTTGTCACAGTGTGACCCGCTTCCTTTCACGCATCCACCATACGCCCTGCACCTGCATTAAGGTCTCCTCGACCCGATAGGATGACTTACCCGCGAGGTGAGGGGCACTGTCTTCAGATAACACCTTGAGCAACGCGTCGGGAATCCAGGTTCGCTGAAATTCCACCAGAAAGAATGAATACTTGAATCCACAGTTGCATAGAGAGTGGAACCCCAGGAGCTGGCAAGGGCGTGGCGGTGGAAGTACTGGCCGAAGGAGCTATGCCGTCCGAGTAGCAGTGACCGATAGGATTACGGAGAGAGTGACGCCGTCGATAGAGGTATAGCGCCGGCGACAATCGAGGTACCATGAAGTGGATAGGCAATAGTATCAAGGTGCTCGCGGCGAAAGTGGGCAAGGGGAGGAACGAAGCGACATGACACGCGCCTCGGCCTGATGCCCCCGGCATCTCACGCAGCGCGCAAAATCAAGCGGCGCCGAGGCGCTCGTTGGCGTACCCACACACTCATGCTTTTCCCCCCCTCTCAATCCTTGAAGATCTTTGCGCTGATGTTTCTATCTCCAGGAAATTTATCGATCTCCGCCTCACGGACACCACCCGCGGCGTGTTCTCCCAACGATGACAATGGTGCGGGTGTGGATAGGGACGTACCGTCATGCGGTGCATGCCCCTCGAAATCTCATGCATGCCCATGTCTTGAAGCCGTTGCGTCTTTTCTTTCTTTCTTCAGTCTCTGCTCTTTATTCTTTATCCTTCATTGCATGGACGTGCAGCGGAGATGGGGAAGTAGCGCTGTCGGCGTGCCTCCGTACAGATCGTGTGGACGCACGTTGCGTGTGGTGGCGCTGCCCATGATGTGCTGGTGTGCGATTGGCACGGCGGAAATGGGGGCCGAAAGGAGCGTGCGGGGTCTGTGGAGGGAAGATCTTCCCGTACGTCCGCACGCGCTGTATTATGCGGGGGCGCGTTTGTGGATGGCGCAGGGTCGGCTGGTCATGGGGGCCATGGTCTTGCCTGCGGTCTTGTACGGGTGTAGCCGGGACGTGTCGGGCCCCGGCGCGTACCTCGTCGCGACTTTTTTCTTTGACCCTGCAGGACTGCAAGGTGAGGTCCGCGGGGCGACAGGAGCGCACATGTGGTCTGGGCGCCTCGTCGGGTCCCTCTGCCTTTGTTTTTCTGATGATAGGTTCCTGGCGGCCCCGCGGCGGGGGTAATGAATAGAATATGTCCGCCGCGGAGTCTAAACGGCGACCCTGGGCCGCAATGCAGGCTGTACCGTGAGTGGCGTAAGATTCAAACCTACCTGTTCTACCGCCCCCGGCATTCTTGGACCGTGCCGCGCTGTTCATTTATTCATTTGCTTGGAGGCATTCACTTCGCCGCCCAGCCTTTCATTCCGCGTAATCGCCTTATCTGCTCGACAGCAGACGATACAGCGATAGACAGCAGCGGAGATTCATCGGTTCTTCGGCGGCCTGGCCAGCGGCAACTCTGCGCTGCGTTTTTGTCTGGAACTATGGGTTGTCTGGAACTATCGCGGCAACGCGGTCTGTGCTGGTCGTCCCTGTTCGTGGCGTATCCATGATCTCAGGTGTTACAAACGTAGATCACACCATTCGCCCAATTGTTCGTCTGAGATCAAGACTCGGCCAAATAATCAGGCCAATATCCAAGTTGATATCGGAGGCGCTTGTTTGGCAAGATTCGAAGCCCAAAGTGTCGAGTGGGAATGAAATTGCGTTGGAATCAAAACTAACCCTTGTTGGACCGAATGTACTCAGCTCAACAATTTTGGGACTCGAGTACTCCGCCTGAATTTGACAATCTTCGGCGTCTATGGGTGGTTCAATACTGGGGAAGATTCGGGACGTGTGATTGTGGACTTGATCGCCATCCTCACACGGGGCACTGGCTGGCACTGGAGATCAGCGCTCGGGCAGCGACGGATCGTCTGACTTGAAGTCGATTTGTGTCGCAGACTCATTTGGCGACTTCCGACATTGACTGGGTTATCTTCCAACATACAGGCGCGAGGGACTTGTGGGCACTGGGATATTGAGTGTCGGAATGCTGTATGAAATTACGAGTCGTACGGTTACGTTCGGATTTCACACAGGTCCCGGATCACTCCATAGTTCACAGGTGCGGAGCGCCAGCGTCCGACTGAGCTCTCAAGTCCCTGGTATTTAAGGCAAGCGATTTTTTTTACAATACCTCACTTAACTTGTTGATGCGTCTTTCCTCACAATTGTTTCTCCTGGCGTCGATCGCGGCTCTGGTGGATGCAGCAGCATCCACCGTCAAACTTGACTGTGCGTTGGGGAACCGGTGGTGTACGGAAGAATTCCGCCTGATAACTCTCGTCGCCTACAGATGGGACTTTCACAGGCCTCACAAACACCACGACCGGGGTAATTCATTTCCGCGGCGTTCGATATGCGGATTCGCCGGTTGGCGCGCTTCGTTGGCACGCCCCGGTCTCGCCCCGACGACTCGACTCGGGAAGGTCAACGCGAGTAACGTGAGTCTATATTTCCTCCTCTTGTGTCATTTTTAAAATTCTGCGTAGTATGCAGCCGGGTGTATTGCCAACACCCAAACTGCGACGACGTCCACGACGTCTGAAGACTGCCTCTTCCTAAATGTAAGCGAATCATACTGAATCCCTGCGTGCTTTGCGATCATGATGCCTTCCGTAGGTTTTCCTTCCGATCGCTACGACGGCGTATAGCGCTCTTCCGGTTCTTGTTTATTTCCATGGTAAGTGCGCTAGCCTCCTCGTTATCAAATTTATGAAAAATCCTGAATGCCGCTGGACCAGGGGGCGGATTCGAGGAGCAAAGTACTCATGCCTAGCCTCCGGAGAATAACATTCGGGGTTCTGCACAACCGCTCATTTTTGTCACAGTGGAATATCGCCTCGGACAATTTGGGTTCCTAGGTCAGTTTATCATTATCATTATTCATTTTACAAAAAAAACTCACGTTTGAATGGGATAGGCGGATCTGCAGTCAAAACTCACGGCACACTAAACGCGGGGCTCCTGGATCAGGTATGCCATGCTTCGTGCCATAGATCATGCCCACAAAACATATACTGACGTGATGTTGAGAAAGCTGCACTCGTTTGGATCCAGATCTACGTCACCAAATTCGGCGGAGACCCGACGTGAGTCATCGTCTATCAGATACAATTCCGAGTCTTTGGCTAAAATTCGATCGCACAGGCGTGTCACCATCTGGGGCCAATACGCCGGTGGTGGTTCAACCATGTTCCACCTCATAGGTGACAACGCTGGAAATGGAAAGCTATTCCACCAGGCGATGGGTGACAGTCCTTCCCTGGGTCCTCTCCCGCACTACACGGATGCCTCCGTTGAGGACTTGTTCACTCAGTTTGCCGGTTTTGCGTACGTTCCTCAACCAGTCTCTCAGAGTCTTTCATTTATTCCCGTTCAGTGGATGTGGAAGTAGTGGAAGCAACACCGCAATAATGGCTTGTCTCCGTGCAGTCCACCTTGGCTCTCGCAGGAAGCCAAACCAACGCAAACTTCACCTCCACTGTTTATCCGTTTGCACCCATCCATATATCTCTACTCGTCCCGTCGAAGCGTTCCTCAATGGCGACTTTGTTCGCGTACCTGTGCTATACGGCTCGAACACCGACGATGGGGCGAACTGGTCAGCGACTCTCCCGAACCCGGCCGCCAACACGTCCTCGGTAAACGCAACAGAAATGACCGTGTACAAATTCATTCAAGGGCAGTTCGACACACAAGCGTAGGTAGACTTTTGAGTCATGAGAAGCATACGTAGCGTGTTGATGCAGATAGGTTGAACAACTTCGGTTTGCCGGCCTACCAGTACCGGTCAGCCTGTTCACTACCTGGGTGAAATTTAGAAACCAATCCTCTATGTGCAGCTGAGACAACCCAATCCTGGGCTCGAACCACAACTCGGAGCTGGCCGTGTTCTTCGATGGTGCCGAGACTTTCTATCCTGCGGATCAGGCACTCGTGGTCGCCATGCGAAGCTACTTCACGTCTTTCGCCACCTCCGGCGTGCCCACAGCCAATAATTCCATCGTCTGGCCGGTGAGTACATGCATGCTGTCTTCCATAGTTCACGGAATGAATGTTGATTTATTCAATTTCACCAGTCGGCGGCAATGGGAGTCCACGCATTTTACTCCATCCGAGCGATATTTCTCTGGAGAAGGTTACCGATGCGATAAGTCACCGCTGTGCCTTTTGGCATGCGCTGGCGTCTAAAATAGATACTTGATGTTTGAAATCATCTTACTTTGACAGAATCCATCTTAAGGTATCTGTAAATGTTTCCTAGACTTCTTATTCACCCTCTTGGTTGTCCCCCCCGTTCTCCCGTGACATTTACATAACGTGCTTTTCAGTAAATTCTGGCTAAAGAGCGGGACCGTTTCGCTGTCAGTGTCAACCTCCCAGCTTCCAACAATATTTTAACTCCGTCCCAGAGTCCTACTAGTAGGTACCTGTAATCTACGTTTCCGTGAATGTGTTTTCCCTAGAGTCAAAATTTAAAGCATCTTATCCTAGATACGAGATAGGAGGAGAGACCTAGTAGCACGCGGTACGCATCTCCGGCTGTTGAACTTGTAGGATTGCCAAAGTGCCGGGGAAAAGGTCGCCGTTGGCGCTGCCGGGCCGAATGGCAACGTGGCCGGTGCGCTTCGATGGCATCACCTACGACCTCACCTCGACCTCACCTCACCAACACCTCACCATTCACGAAACGACTGGTCTGAACGCGGATGGCTTTTGATGTTGGCTCCTCATCGAACGGATTGACTCGGGCTGAAGATCTCTGGTTCTCCGACGGCTAGGGATGGACACCGTCCCGTTTACGGCGACGGCCGTCAATCCACGAACTCGAGGCGGTGACGGCCCGCCTCGTTGACGGCCGTCTTTTCCGACCTCAAGACCTTGGGGTGGGACGGGCGGCACAAAAGACGGCCGTAAGCGGGGACGGGACGGTAATTAATTTCCCACCGGTATAAAAGGTGATTTCGTTGCTAATTGAGTGCTCAGAAGCCAAACTGGGATGTGGATTCCTCAGTGGGTCTGGAATAGAAGTAGCCGCGCGACAGGCCGAGAAAAGGACGAGGAGTCGTGCGAGTTTCAAACATCGGCATCTCGGCATCCGATAGTACGTGAGTGAAATGGTCCCTGTTCCCATTTAATCAGTTCTCAGGTGGTACTAGCTCTCACCATGGACCAAGTAGGATCTCCCTCCCGCGAAATCCCATTAACACAGCTTGAAAAGGCTTGGTAAAATTCACGAACCCGTCTGCGGCCGTCGACGGCCGTCAACGGGCGGGTATTGACGGCAGTACTGCCGCCCGTACCCGCCCGCTTATTTGTTGAAGCTGATGTCGAGACGGCACGGGACGGGGTGCCGTTTACGGGGCCCGTCCCACCCGTAAAGACGGGGGCGGTGACCATCCCTACCGACGGCAGCCTTGTCGTCCGCGCAGAAAACAAAATATTCCGCGTTTCCGGCGCAGTTCTAGCTGCGCGCTCCTCTGTATTCCAAGACATGCTTGCCTTTCCACAGCCTGGCTCTCTGACCTCCGAGGTGGAGTCCCTGGATGGGGTCCCTCTGGTCGAGCTTCATGACTTGGCGGAGGAGGTCGAGCCCTTCCTTCGAGCAATCTTTGACTCCAGGTAAGCAACGGACAGCGAATCTGACGACCGGGGATTCACGTCTTGTTTTTCAAGTTTCTTCATGCCGCCCCCATCGAGCAATGTGTTATCTGATATCCTCGCAATCTTGCGTCTCAGTCACAAATACGACATCCAATACTTGCATCGCCGCGCACTAGATCATCTCTCCAACATATTTCCAACAGAGTTGATGGTGTTTTTGCAACACCTAAATACCTTCCCGGACGGCTTTGACGTCCTCAAAACCTCCGCCGATGCGCACCTAGAAATTCTCCGAGTCATGCACGAGGTCAACTCACTGTGGCTCCTGCCCGCCGCGTACTCTCGCGCCTCAAAATGCCTTCCAGAGCGCCTCTTCGTTGCGCCCAGCTGGCCACATCTCCCGGACGCGATAAAGGCCAAACTGCACATCGCGCACGCTCACCAGGCCCGGCACATCATCGCGATCGTACACGCCGTCGGAGGCCAACACGACAATACCACCTGCATCGCACCAGAAACGTGTCCAGGGGAGATTTTGTCGGTCGTGACCGCCCTTCTGGAGCAAGTCGGGCAGGTGGAGATGGAGTTCAACTTTTTCGATGTGAAGGATATATTTCTGCCTGAGGTGTGGCAGGATTTGGGCGAGCCGATGTGCGCCACCTGTCTGGCGCATCGGGCGGAGCAGGTTTCGCTCAACATGCAGAAGGTCTGGGATGGGCTTCCTGCGAATCTAGGGTTACCGCCATGGGAGGAGTTGCGCGCGATGAGGAATATCGCGATGGGCTGATTACGTCCTCCTTAGATCCATTTTGTTCGGAACACTGGGTGAAACTTGCGCCATATCTCACTTCTGGATTTCCGACAGCGGTGCACACTGCAGACTAACCTTGTTTTATAATATATATTTCATTTCAAATAGGTTTTAGACCGAGACTCAAAGTGCATCTCCACGGGCAATTCAGTACGTATGCTTTTTCCGACGCGGTCCCGTTAAAAAACCAGGCTGAGTACTCACTGCGTTCCGGGGTCGGCTACACTCAGCCTAGACTGATCTGTCTAGGTCAGTGCGGGTCAGTGCGGGTCTCTAGACAGACCTCTTACGCTCACCTACACTCAGCTGGACAGACCCGCACTGACCCGCACTGACCCGCACTTACCTACACCAATTATGTCTAGGGCTTAGCGGAACGCAGTGACTAGAGCGTATTCGAAGCGCCCAAAACGACCTAAGCGAGGCTTTTGATCCAGAATTTGATGTTTGATTCCAGAAATTTGTGACGTCCAAAACGGGAACGGGAGACGTAGAAAACAGTCTAAGAATTCAGAAACACATAGTTTTGTGTAATTTTCTCAGGACGAGGGAAGGCGAAGGGCGTGCGAGCAGGTACATGCTTTTTATTAAACATTTGCGAAGGGGAATTGCTCTGCGAGCTCAACTTGTCACATCACATCAGACTTTTGACAAATCCATTGTGGCATTGTACAACGCCAAACAATGCTGAAAAACGCGACAATCCCCCGCGAAACCGTCACAACGTGGCAACGCCACAATTTTCGGCGAAAATCTCACAACGCCGGAACAAGATCATCTGATATCACCGAAACGAGGAATGATTGCAATACTATTTCACCTCTAAGAGTATCTCTACTACCCTCCGGACTAGTGTGCAACATATTAGCCATAGACCTTGTCCCACCACCCTACCAGACAGAGTTCAATTTGGGTGAACAATGCCGAAACGCCAAAAAACACGTGAAATGCCGCAACAAAAATGTCAAATGGCTGATGCAGTAGCTCCACATCGGCTAAATTTGACCACTAATCTCAGAAATCTGGAAGACGTTTTTTGTGGCTCCGAATACTCTAATGAGCGTAGTCTCAGCGCTGAGTATCTATGGCAAAATTATCCGCTACGGAACTTCCGATCACCGATCGTGTGGAGTCGGGTGTAGATCACTGAAACGCGCGTATAGGTTGCCGAGAACGACTGCCCCGGTATAAAGGAGCCTACGATTCGTTACCGCCATCAACGCAATTCCTTTCTAGTGATGCCTTCCACCACGAAAGACGACGACCTCGTAGACCTGCACGGCAAAGTCGTGCTCCTGACCGGTGGGAAGTGTGTTTTCTCCAATTATAATCTATTCCTTGGCGACTGACCCTATGTCAGTACTGGTGTTGGGTATGGGACGATCCAAATTTTGGCGCGGCAAGGGGCCAAGGTACGTCCGTGTCTTTCAACGCTTCGCTCGACTTCAATAAACCTTTCATGTCTGTAGGTCTACATGGCCGCCCGGGATGCCACGAAGGCCAAGGCCGCGATTGAAAAAATGGACTCAGACGGTCTTGGCGAGGGAAGTGTCCATTTCCTCGAGCTTAACCTTGCAGACCTCCGTGGCGTTTCCCGAGTGGCGAAACAGTTCGTCGAGAGCGAGCAACGTCTGGATATCTTAAGTTCGTTCTTCCGCCCAACGATGTCTCTGAGAGTACCGACTCACCCTTGGCCGCAGTCAATAATGGAGCAGCGTGGGTGTATTTTTCTTTTCTTCCAGGATGCGAGAGTTGAGGTCGGTATTAGTTCCATGGGGCCCTTCCATCTCACCGACGACGGCTTCCTTGATATTTTAGCCACAAAGTAGGCCATGCTTAGAGGATATGTCAATCTGTGTTCATGTTGCTGCATCCAGTTACGTCGGCCCCTTCATCCTCACGGACACACTTCTCCCACTCCTGAAGCGCACCGCAGCGGAATCTGGATCCGACGTCCGCATCGTTAACGTGCGTCTCAGTTACACCAGCCGCCCTGCACGCTAACTTTCACCAAATAGCTCTCTTCGGTGGTACACACAAATGTGAAACCTACAACGTTCGCCACAAAGGAGGCACTCACCAAGGACTACGGTCTCTCCGTCCTGCGTCAACTGGACACATACGGTATGCACTCGGAGGATATAATCCTCGTCGCGCGGTGAACTAACTTCCTTCCCACCCAGGTTACTCCAAGCTTATGAATCTCCTGCACGTCAAAGCCCTCCAAACACGTCTCGATGCAGAAAATGCGAAGATCACCTGCCTCGCCGTCCACCCCGGCGCTATCGCCACAGGGGGTTCCGCCGGGTTTCTGGGCTCGTTTCCCTATGTGGGTGGGTTCCTCAAACACATCGTCGCGCCGTTATTCTTCGGCGCATGGAGTGCGGGCGGGCGAGCGGTGGCGTTCGCTGCAGCAGCGAAGGTCGTAGCGGGGCGGCAGCATGAAGAGTACAAGGGCGCATATTTGATGCCGGGTGGAGTAATTACAGCGCCGTCCGAGTCTGCCCTAGATGCGAAACTGCAGACGGAGCTGTATGAGACGACAGAGAGAGCTGTCCGAGAGCTGGGTTTGTAATTCGCAACCCTCTTGTCTGATTCTAGTAGGTGTGTACCGAAGAACAACATGGAAACCCATTCTTCCAGTTGTCGCAGCGTGGAAGTGAACGAAGTGGTGAGACGCAAAAAAATACGACCATCTTTTTACTAACACAAAAGTATTCTTTTTTATTCAACTTTCTTGCGTTTGAGCTTGAAAAAGTCGTAGGCGATATCTGTTTCTTGAGTTTAGCAGGGAACGCATTAAGAGTGTAGAGAGAAAAAATGTGCCTCCCGGCGGGTCAGACATCCGCCCGATATTAAATGGCTCTATACGACCCGACACGATCCAGAGGCAGTGCAGGGCCTAGACCCGGGCCGACAGATTGTTGAAATTTCCCGCTTTGGGTTTTGCGATTCGTTTCTTCAACCGTGTGAGCACCAGGCCATGGTTGAATTCACTTATCTGTATTCCTTGTAATTATGGCCGTACCAGAAATAAAATTGGTAATCAAGTTAAAACATTAAATCAGCATTAAATCCCGTGGAATTGCGGAGAGCACAAAGTCTGTGATAGACTCAGAAGGCGTAGTCTAGTTAAGTAGGCTGGTTGACAGTTCTATGTTCCATCTGTGGAAATAAGCCCCATCAGACCAACGGAACTAGCAACGACGGGGAATCTCGCTGTAATCCGGTAATGTACACAGGTCAAAGTACACTACTTAAATACTCTAAAGAATAATATCAACATGTGCAGCCTAAGTACATATCAAACTATATCTGTATGTAAGTACAATTACTGCTAAGCAATGAGGATACTAATTCACCTGGGCATACTAAATTAATGCCGAGCTCGCAACAGCTCGCACACTCATTCCAAATGCCAACACCATCAATGTGTCCTTTGTTTTTGTCATTAGTAATTACATAATTACCATGTTCATCATCAAGGCCTTCCGGGCACCCCTGATACCTCTGGCCAGAGCCGGCACCATAAACTAGACCCGGAGAGTTGATTTTCATGATATATATATATTTATGGTGGCTCGCGAGTCTCGCACGGCCTCATTCCTCGGCAAACTCGCCGCGATGTCGGATGTAAGAATTAAAAATCATTTTACTGCACAGCTGTTTGACAATTTGACCAATCAGAGGGCACGAAAAAAATACCCATTATTTTTTATTTTGCCCATGTGGGGATAGGACATTTTACATTTCGTGTTAGAGACCTGGACCTAAATCGGTACCAGGAATTTCGACATTCTCGGCGCTTTTCAAATTTCGGCTGGTTAGCAACTCATTGACAGTTCCCATTCCCCAGGGCTTACTAGCTCCAATAGTGCAGATGGGGAGAAGGCTCGAGGAGAGAATGCATTGCACTTACTTACTAGTCACTTACCAGCTTGTGCCACCCACCACGAGTAGCACAGATTTCGGTCCGGGCTTTGATCCCTGATCAGCGCTTTCACGACCTGGCACCGACCTCGCCGGCCCAGCACAGCCTCTGGGTTGTGCCGTGCCGTGTCGGCTCGACCTGACCCGACAAGAGGTGAGTGATCTCTAGACACACCCAATAAGCAAAATTTTCACATATGTGAAAAGGCTTGGTGAAAGTAGATATATCAGTAGCAAAATCAGAATATGTGAATTCTATCTGTTTTTACTGAGGCGGAAAGGGGTACTGAAGTAGCCCAAATCAGAGGCCATTTTCAAGCCAGAGAATTGTTGCAATATTTCCTAGCGCGGATTTGGACACTGAAATGGGCCAAATCAGAGCACCTTTCAGAGGCTCCGAATTCAGCTTGAATCAGATCCCTCGGAAAGGGCTCCTGAAAGTTAGACTTTCAGCAGTCCTTTCCAACGCGCGGAAACAAAGCCTTTTCGCCCGAGCCGAAATGCCGACTGAAAGAATCCCTTTCAGCAGTCCTTTCCGACAGGGCTGAAACAAAGCCTTTTCACGTTAGCCGAAATGCCGGCTGAAAGGACCCCTTTCAGCAGTGCTTTCAGCTGCACTGAAACAAAGACTTTCCTAGATTTCGGAAAGCGGCACTGAAAGTTTGACTTTCAGCATAACCCTCGGGTGCACCCGAAGGTGGACCTCCGGCTACACCCGCAGGTACACCCGCGGACCGGGTTGTTGACCTTAAGGGTAAAATATTCAATCGCGACCCCGAGCGCGGGAAGCGACAGCAAATTGTATCCATTCAAGCAGCTATGTACTTACACAGGTTTGTCCTACGTAGTTTACCCCCAGTTTCGTCCACCGAGCCCGAGCGGGACGTCCTCGTTCATCTGTGCGAGGTTTACTTTAGTCTGGTTTTTTTTTTCTTTGCAAAAGTACCCACTCAAACATTGACCGCCATGGATCGAGCGTAGTTTATGCCCAACCTACGGACTATCTATTTACAGCTGGAATATACATTGGACATGCCTGGAAAATATAAAGTCAGGAAGGCGACGAGAAAGAGATAGCTGAAGACTCACTCTATGTACATTTTCACGTTGCGTTTCCCCAGCGACTATACTACACGACTGGAAATCCAATCCATCTGTAAACGAGCGTCAGCAAGAAATAAAGGTGCGAGAGTTCTCGAATACACACCAAGAACACGCTCAGAAATCCGAGCTATACAAGAGGTATGTAAGGTATGTACAGCAAGGAAAATATGTACAATGTATTATGTTGCGATTATACGAGAGAGAGCAGCCAAACATCCCGCAAGTCATGTCTGCAAATCATGAGCCATCAAGTGCACACAGAAAAAAAAGAGGACTGACCGAACAAGATCTGGTTGTCCGAGGTGAGCCAGAACGTCACGGATACGCTCCTCGACTTCTGCAAAGCTCCCCAAATCTCTCAGCCACCAGTATTCCGTGTGCGTTGTCCCGCAAGAACAATCCAGCAATAGGGGCAGTCAGAGTAGACGATTAACCCCCGATTAACGCCACGATTAAAGGCCGATTCAGTCACGATTCTGGAATTAAAAAAAGCCCATAATCGTGCTGAATCGTGTGAAAATCGTCTCCAATTTTGACCGCCCCGATTCAGTAACGATTCTCGTGCAATATTGTGTACGATTCTAGGGTAAAAAAGTCAACTAAATTCAACTATAACATCCCCTCTCTGTCTCATGCTGTTGGAGTACTAGAGTTCAAGGCTCTTCAGACTGAAGAGATCGGTACTCTCAACATGACCCCTAAACTAAGCACAGCTTCGCCAGTCCCGATCGGGACATGACATGGCTGTGCAAGCAGTGGGGCAATGTGCCCCGCTTCTTCAAGACGCGACTACAACACATATAATTATATTTGTCATTTGGGGTAACAAACGAAATGTAGTGTTGTTAAGGATTTGAATGGAGCGTGAATCGTGAATCGTCGTTAAATCACCTCGGGAGGCGATTCACCGATTCTCGACGATTAAGGATTTACGGCGATTCTCCCACGATTTATTAAATCCAGAATCGTTGATGAATCGTTGACATTAATCGCGGGTTAATCGTCTACTCTGACTGCCCCTAATGCGCGAGGCGTGTCGGCGAGGAATGAAAAGTGGCACATTTTTTCCGCAGGACGCAAGGTCGGTCAGAGGACCCAAGAGAAAAACGAGGAGACTCACCGGCGGCCTTTCATTGTTTCGGGTAAAAGCAAAAGAGCCAGAAATGTGTCTGGCCTAAATTGCAGCGTTGGTAGCCTCGCTGCCGAGTTGTGAGGTGGTACCTGCGCAAGGAGCTCGGTGCTGGTGATGTGGCCGGAGTGGTAGTCTCTGAGGGTTTCGTCTTTGACGACCGCGGTGACGTAGGTCGCGCCGTACCCGTCGTTGGCGTACGAGTTGGGGAATTCGGCCACGGCAGCGACGTGAGCGGGCGTCTGGAGCGTGTTAGCGACGACGACGAGAGGCCGACCGACGCCTACAACTGGTCCAACGTGGGCGGGTGGGCATAGAAAAGCCGGCACGTCAGGATTCGCAAGTCGCATATGCGAATCCAGCGGCAAAGGTGCTTGATGCTCGTCGGCCTCGGCGGGCGACCGAAGCGGAGAACGACGAGCGCGATGAGCAGCGCGAGGAGGGTGGTGGTGGTGCAGGACATCAGAGGCGCCTGATTAACAAGCGACTGGCACTCGCAAACCGGGGGCTCCAGGTCGATGGTGGTCATGGTGGTGGTACGACGAAAGAGAGGTTGGGCCGGATACAGCGGGCCGATTCGTTTTTATGGTGGTGGTGGTGGTGGTGGTGAGCGAGGAATTCACGCCCAAGCCGAAGTGGGGGTGGTGGTAAGAGACGAAGAAGTTGGGAGGCGGGAAGCGGGCCGATCGGTCCTGACCTTTCGGCGTTGAAAGGCGGTCGCCGGCAGGGACGGTGGAGGTGGTGGTGGATGACCAAACGATGGTCGGTGGTCGTCGGCGTCCATCACGGGATGTTGCGCTTTGGCGCGTTAGCGTTCCCGCCCGCCTCCGCCTCCTTCCCTCAAACTCGAACTAGGGTAATGTCACGGGCCGCTTCGCCTTGTCGCCCGTAGGCGATGGCGTCGGCACGGTTGCACCCGCGCTGCTCCACCGTCTTCTCCTTCTCCTTCGCAGTGTGCGCGGCAGCCCGAAGGTCGGGGATGGATGAGAAGGAAGAGATGCTGAAGGTATGGGAGGAAGGGGGGCAGAAGCTCCCTGGCGCCTGGCGCGGATGGTACTGGGGCGCATTCGTCAGGGAGGGAGAGGAGGTAGTTGCGCACGGAACCGATGGCGCAGGTGGTGGTTTTGAGGACCGTAAGGACATAGAGGGAGTCTGTGGCTGGCGCCCGCGGATGCTTGGAACGTGCGTCATGTGCCCCTCCCCATCTTCTCCCTCTGCCTGCACCGGGTGCGGACCCGCCTCGTACCTGCCCCGCCGCCCGCGTTCCACGCCTCCCCTCGTTCCACATCCTTTCTGCACGGCGCGCTGACTTCGACTGGGTGGGTTGCCGAGCGTTCGGATGCGGATACGGATGCCGTGTCCATTTACGTCGAATCCCCAAGCACACCGCTTCTTGCGGCAGCTAGCGCACGCCCGCGTGCCCAGTTTCGCACGCGGCCTATGCACCCCTCCCCAAGCCACACCGCATCCATCTGCAAACTCGGCGCTGGCTGCCGTCTATCCACAGGCGCCGTCTCTTCTCCATATCGTTCCCTTCCCTCTTCCTCCCCCTTCTCCGACTTCATACGCTACAATGTACGTACCTACTTTTTGAATACAATCTATTTTTCCAAAACATTGTGGGACTCCGTTAAGATCGAGAA
The DNA here is from genome assembly GCA_029233265.1 of Mycena alexandri. Lineage (NCBI taxonomy): Eukaryota > Fungi > Basidiomycota > Agaricomycetes > Agaricales > Mycenaceae > Mycena > Mycena alexandri. Next base: position 112,121 of record JARJCM010000264.1, read on the forward strand.
CAGGCGGACTTGAGGTGAAGCCTTGAGAGTTCGAAGGCTTGAGGGTTTGAAGAATTTGAAGCACCCGAACCGAATCGACGCGGGAACGCGATTCAATACAGGCGAGCTGTGAACGAAAACAGTCAGCGTGAATTCAAACAACCAAACAAGGAGAACGGAGCGGGTGCCCACCTAGGTTCAATTCAATCCAATGGCAACTCAATCTACCCGAATTTCACAAGAATTCTAGGTATTGCTTTCGATGCGCGCGCGTTCGCTCAGGTAAAATTTATTATAAATCTATTGTTATTATAAATGACAAAGTTTGCGGCGGCTGTAAAGGTGGGCGTCAGTTCGTCGTGTACTGGGTCAGGAGCTTGAGGGACTTACCAGAGGATGGCATAGTCATAATACACTACGGCCGAGAGTCTTAGGCGGCTGAAATAAGAGCTGATAGAGCTGCACAAAAACATGGGTCAAAATCAAATGACCGGGTCGGGAAAGAAAACTGACCTCGGAGATTCTCTCGGTTGTTCAGCGGAGGAAGCCAATTGATCATTTGCAGGCCCGCATTGATGTGCAGGACGCGAATAGTATTTAAAATAACAAAATTCGTTTCGGCTGCAAAGACAAGCATTAGCTCGGCGGGTAGTGGGTGGGGAGCTCGAGGGATTTACCGAAAGTATGATATACTGCTAATACACTGCGCGCGCAAGTTTTGGGCGGCTGGGATAAGAGATGGTAGAGCCGGGGTGGAAGATGGTCAAAAATGCGGATATCGGGTTTAAAAAAAACCGACCTCGGAGAAATCTGTCACTGTTCAGCGTGAGCGGAGGAAGCCCATTGATCATTTGCAGGCCCGCATTGACGCGTAGGATGCGAATAGTATTTAAAATAACAAAATTCGTCTCGGCTGCAAAGACAAGCATTAGCTCGGCAGGTAGTGGGTGGGGAGCTCGAGGGATTTACCGGAAGTATGATATAGTGCTAATACACTGTGCGCACGAGTTTTGGGCGGCTGGGATAAGAGATGGTAGAGCTGAAGTGGAAGATGGTCAAAAAATGCGGATATCGGGTAAAAAAAAACCGACCTCGGAGAAATCTGTCACTGTTCAGCGTGAGCGGAGAAAGCTTATTGATGATTTTCACGCCTGTATTGACGTGCAGGACGTGAAAATTATTTAAAATGACAAAATTTGCGTTGGCTACAAAGGGAAGTGTTAGCTCAGCGTGTGGTGGGCGGGGAGCTCAGGGGACTTACCAAAAGCATGACATAGCCCTACTACAATATGTTCGTGAGTCTTGGGCGGCTGAGATAAGAGATGATGCAGCTAGATGGAAAGATGGTCAAAAATGTGAATATCGGGTCAAAATTAAAACGGACCTCGGAGAGTCTCTCGCTGTTCAGCGCAAGCGCAGAGGGAAACAAAATGGATTCTAGCAGGTTTTGGCGCCGTGAAAAGCGGTTCATACCAACGCCGAGCGATTTACACCCGGAGAAGGTCAGGGTCCAACAGTACCGGTAGTGGCATTACAATGTGCACTGGCCTAACCACGGGTGCACGTTACGACGTGCCTGCAGACTTTGCAGCCACGGGGCACATTGCAATGTGCACCCGCCACGGCACCTTCGGCATCTGTGAATCCATGCACAATTGATGGCCCATCAAGCAGCTTCCAGTTGCCATGAATTTGATGGGTGTACAGTTCGGCATTGCCATAAAATTGATGTGGATTTGTGTCAAACTGCTGTGTGATTGATCACTGGCCCCAACTGATGCCCAGCTGCCTTAAATGCCGTAATTAGGTCAAAAAGAGCCGGCTCTGGGAAAGTATTTTGCATGTTACAGGTCAGGAGGGCAGCTATTGAAAAATGTTATAAACGACTCTGGTAGGCCTTGTCGAGCTCTACAAGATGGATATAGAGATCAGACACTTGATGGGGATCTTCCATTTTGGGACACTACCGCTTTGCATCCCAAAAAGGAAATTTTCGACCTCAACCCGTCCCTGGGTCACAATTCAACCATTTTCGATGATCCAACACTGTATACATGGTTACTTAGGTCCTCCAAGACCAAATGGGACCAAAGAGGGCTTATTACAGTGTGATAGTAGGGTGAAAACTGCGAAAATTGGGAAATTATGTTTTGACCACAATAACTTGGGTAAATAAGATGTGAGAGACCTCCTGAATGCGAGTAGGTGTTCTCCTACAATATAAAGATAGTTTTAAGGCCAAATATCATGGCCTAGTGATGAAGAATAGCACCACTGGGCTATAGAGAAAAATTGCACTTTGGCTTAGTATGCGGTACTCTATAATGTAAGATTCCCCAAGACAGATCCCCAGTGATGCCATGAGGGGATTATAATAGAAAACTGTGCAATTGGCCACCAGGACACCCTACATCCTATGATTTAATGTGATATTCTCCTTTGCACTTGTTTGCCACATTCAGGATATCACAGTGTCATATAATATGGTAAACCTCGAAAATGTGAAGGACACTTTGTCCCCATTTGTACCTATCACTGCGTTCCACTATCACCTAGACTCAGCTAAGTCTAGGTGATCTACACACAGCTACACAGATGACTGACTCTAGTCAACTAGACATAGTCTTTGTAGCTGAGTGTGGGTCTGCATAGCTCTGGCTAGCTCTGTGTAGGTAAGTATAGGTCTGGCTAGGTCTGTCTAGGTACCTAAACTGAACTAGAAAGACTCATTGTAGCCCAATGTGATCTGCTTTTCCCAAGCTTGTACCTCCCTGGGCTACTGTTATATCCATGCAACCACACCCCTGGACATTGGTCTTCGTCACCCAAGACCACTCCGGTCCTCTACGGGCATTCCGGTCTACTCCGGTGTTTCCGGAGTCAACCGGAAACCCGGAGCCAACCGGAAACTGGGTATTAGTATTTGAATGACTTCTCGCGGTCTGTCGTGGCTGGTATCAAGTGGTAACAACCTCTCCACATGTTCCCTCTTGCCTTCCATCGCCTCATGGCAGATTTCATCACCTCATGTTTCATTTCCCAAGATCAATACTGATACAGGTCGAACTTCTCTTACCGCTTATGGACTTCCTATTCTTTCAACCATATGCTCGTTCCACATGTTACTCCTTATCTCCTTTACACTAAATTAGGATCCTACACTATTTAATCAGCTAGCATACTCCCTGTTCTTCAGTAGTTTAATAAACGTCACTTCCCTCCTTCCGGAGTGGTGCCAGTCGCTCCTCTCTTCCCCCACAACCCTTCCTCTTCCTCTAGACGATACCTGGCAGTACACGCTCACCCTGCACCTCAGTGGTGTTGTGTCAAGCAGCTCCGCCGATCCTCTCTGTCGACTCCGGTTACTCCGGCCTACTCTCCGGCACCCCGGTTATTCCGGAGTACCTTGTACGACTCCGGCCGACTGTTCCACTATCCCGTACCCCGCGGCTCAGCACGTAACAGTATTAAACTACTCACCTGTTCAGGTCTCGTAGTTCTGCATCAGCATGTCAACAAATTACCTCTTGCGCTCTTGGCCATCCCCTCGTTCTGCTAGTCGGGGAAGTCTTGCCTCATACGTCGTTATGTTGCACGATTCTTCTACTTCACCGACACCCCAGCACGAGGCTGCGACTAAAACTTCCCTATCCGGTGAAGCTTCGGTAACGCATCGTGGGTTGTTTCCCATGGCGGCGGCATCAATTCCCATGGGGACCTTCCATGTGGGACCGCCTCAGGACGACATCGCGGTGTATCCCGGCACACCTTCTCCACCGGTATCCGCGACGCCTCCCAGTTCGGGGTCGTCTCCGGATTATTTGTTCATGGACGCTGTTGAAGAAGCTGTCGAGATTGACGATCAACATCTCCAGCAATCCCTTCAGCAGTTGGAGGAACTCGATCAAGATCTTATTCTCGAGTATCCGCCTTCTCCGGTCGTAGCGCCGGCTCCCGCCGTGCTCCCGGAGGAGTACGTCCCTGACATTGACGAGTCGCACATGCCTCCTCACGAACTTCCTTATCCATCCAACTATCCCACATCTGCCCAGAATTCTCCCGCCAATCTTCCATCTCCCGCGTTATCTCCTGCTCCGATTCCGGACTCCGAAAACTCGGAGCTCCAATATCCGATGTTGTTTGACGGCAAGAAAGAGGACGTTATGCTCTTTCTTTCCCAGTGCTACGCACATCTGGCTGCTCATCCCCGCGAGCACCGGACGGATGACGATAAGATCAGTTTTATACTGACTCGTTTCCGGGGAATTGCCGCGACTATCTACGGGCGTCCAGTTTCTGCCAGCCTCACTTGGCATGGGAACTTTTCCGCCTTCATCTCGGAGTTCTTGGAGATTTTTGATGGACCGGACTCGTACGGCAATGCGGAAGATCAACTCCGCTTGCTCCGGATGAGTTCCACGGAGGAGATTGGTCCGTTCCTTCGCGAATTCGAAGACTTGCTCAACCATCTCGGTTGGAGCGAGTCCGCGAAGTGCCATGCTCTTCACCACGCGCTTCCGCTGCGTTTGAGTATGGAGTTGGATGAATGTGTCTGCTACCCTAGCACCTATCCTGGGCTCCGGGCAATGTTAACACGCCTGGATACCAAGTATTGGGCCACACAGCCTGCTGCAGCTCTCGCCGAAGCTCGGAGGAACGCACGCGAATTCTGGGGCGATCATGGCCCTGGACGCGGGTCTCCGGGTTCCGAGGACAACCACGGAACGCCTTCCGGAAACGATCTTCTTGATCGCGGTGGCTCCGGTCCTCGCGAAGCATCTCCTGCTCTCTCGGACATCTCTCCGGGTATGCCTTCCCTAACCTCCATCCCTGTTTACAACATCTCCTCGAGTTCCGGAACACCTGTTCGTCCGACGACGGGTGCATCGGGCTCTGGAGATGCCGGTCCTTCCTCTGGCTATGCCAGGAAGGCGGTCGATCCCTCGCGCAAGCGCTCTGCCGAGGCGGCCGGTTTGCTGAACAACAAAGGCAAACTCCGGAAGGAGGAAGCGGAACGCCGGAGACGTCTAGGCTTGTGCATGTATTGTGGCAGTGGTGGACATCACATCGGAACGTGTCAGCACATTACGCGCGTTGTTCACGACAAGCGCCAGCGCACCGGAGAATCACGCTCCACGGGTAATGATAGCTAAAAGACCATGCAGAGCTCGAAAACTCCACCCGGAACGTCTGCGTCGTTCCCGGGGAGTTATACCACAATCCATCACGTTTACATTCGCTCAAAATTTACGACCGCTCGCTCTCCGGAGTCGAGTTTTACGATTTCAACAATCATATCTCTCCGAGATTGCCTCGGGATTCAACTCCCGCATACGAACATTTCCTCGACATCCTATATCGCTGTAACTATATAAATATTGGAATTCACTCGGTTTTGGCTTCGCATGCGAGATTTCCGGCAAAATCCCACCGGACAAGCTTTCCCTTGGCAACTCTTTCCATTAATCGACAGTCCATCTGTCTCCTCTTTTGGTGTTGTTCGTACTCCGAAATCGCGTCAACGTTCTTGATTTCCTTCTTCGTTCTGGATAACGGAACCGGAAAACCTCTCAACCGCATTCCGTTGAATGCAAGATGATGGTTTCCACCAATCCGAATCCTTAATCCTTGGGGTTATTAGTGTGCACACGACCGGCAATTATGCCGGATATTGTTTCGGTTGCTCCCATGAGGGACCGGCGTTTATCGCCGACACCGACAGTTCTGACGCCTTCACCATATCTGAAACCTCCGGGCTCCGCACCTACGGTTTCATTGGCTACTCGCCATTCCTGTTCTTCCGAACATTTCTGGATCGGGACTCGACCCTCCGGAAAATTCCGGAGCCTCGACGTCTGGTCAGGTGTCCAAATGGCCACCAATGGTTTTCGTAAATGGGACATGGCGTCAAGCCTTTTCCCTTCGATCACCTCTCCGGTATAGCTACGCGCACGCAAAATGCTCCGCTCCGCTACCGGGATCCTTTGTGAAGCTTGTATGCTTCCGATCCCTTGGCAAATTCGACACCTTGTTCCTATACGCCTTGGATCGCTTCTTAGAGATGCTTGACTCAGTTCAGCATACTCATTCCTTTTATTCTTTTCTCCCTTCGTTCATTCAGCCTTGGTATTGTGGGGCTGAGACAATAGTTGGGTTTCAAACCTTGGACGAAAGCGGAAACGCTCATCTGGGACGTCTAATAACCGTACTCAACCGAGCCCGCTTAGTTCCTGGCATGGAACTCTCTTTTTCCGCACTCCGGTCAGACTCGCGGATCCGGAACCTATGCTCCGTCGAGATATCGGGTAAGAGCTCACCGGAGGACACTTCGCAGTGTTTCCTCCAACGTGCCTCCGACCTCGACTTACGCCTACACCTCCGGAATCACGTCTCGTCTTGTCCGGTCGCCGGAAAAGCCCCAAAATCAATACCTCGGCTTTCCCCCGAGGAAACCTCTGTGTCCGCTTGCAGCGCCCTGTTGCAGCTACGTCAGGGACCTCATCACTCCTTCTCCAGTAAAACGGAGCTGGACTCTGTGGTCGTGTTCCGTTCTCCGGTCGCTCGGACCTCCGGAACTCCACTACTGCAGGTGTTTTAATATCGAGAAAGGCCAGCCGAGCGTCACCTCGGTGACCTCACTCGTCAGCTTGGTAACCTCGCACGCCGCAGTACGACCACTAGACTTGGAAAAAATCTGGAAGAAGCGCTCTTCGACCGGAATAAATTCCTTGTCTCCGAGCATTCCCTGCCTTCAAGGCAAAATCCCTGGCTTCTCGCCAAATTTCGACTCTATCCCAAACGATTCGCGGTAGCCTGTGGGAAGTCTACCCTAAGAGGGGGATACGCCCATGAAACTCCGCATATGAATCAAAAATTCCTCGCACAATTCGATCGCTGTCTGGAAATTCAGCGTTGAAGCAGGAATTACTGGAGTCGTTCCCGTCTTTCCGGAACTTGCTGTCTTACGCTCGTGACAAGCAGGCTTCGAACTGACACCCGCATAGGGATCGTTCACCAAAAGTCAAGACTAGTGTTGACTGATTCAAGGATTCACTCAAGTATAACTCAGGAAGATCATAATCCTGATTCCGAATGCCGGAATGTGTTAAGTCCACTCACCGTTCTACTCCAGCAACCTCCGGTCGTACTCCGGAATATCGGAGACCTCTCGTTGAGGCCAGCGAGTAGCTGGAGTTGGCACATTCAACATTCGGAGAATCCTCTGTCTCATCAGCATATCGGTGTTCAAGTTCCAATTGCAGTTCCCACAAGGTCTTGGCAGATTTCCCTCCATGAATCACCAATCGACCTAATCCACATGCCACGCACTCTCTACTTCTATTCTTGGCATACTTCCCTCTACTTGGCTGACGTTGGGATCGTAATCCTGTTCGATCTCCGAACACCGGATACCATTACTGGGACCGGAACTCTGGACGGTCGTCTAGGAAAACCTTTTCCGAAGTCACCATCTTCAAAACCCTTACCTCACTTCTATCCATTACTTTCACCTTCAATTCCGGGATCACTACGCTCATTCATGGTCACCTATGGGCATTCCGGTAGTGTCCGGAATCCGGAGTATTCGCCGGAGTCCTTAACCCTGGTTGGTCTTGTCCGGACCTCACTCCTCATCACTCTGGTTTGTTTCAAACGAATCATTGTGTATTTACAATTTTTATAGCCCAATGGGCTCCAAGAAAATCAGCAGAAAATACAAGTACAAAAAATCTACATGTTCAATCGCTGTCGCTCAGCACAATTATCTCCGCGTATCTCTTCACCACGTCACCTTCACCTTCCTCCCCTGCCCTTCGCTTCCGCCTTACCTCCAAGCGCTCGACGCGGAATTGTCGGGATGGGCCCGGAACCGGAACTGGATGTTCTGGTTGCTCGACCTTTACCTGGGTCGTCGGGCCTCCACTCCCACTCGCTCCGCTTCCGCTTCCCGATGCCTCCATGAACCCCGGTACGTCGACATCCATCGCGGAGTCGAGGATGCTTCTGAGATCCGTCGGGATCTCGTCCTCGATCGCGCTGTCGACACCGCCAACCAATTCCCGCTCCTCTGCTGCATCCCGCTCCATCAACTCCCGCTCCTCCGTCGACCATCTCCCCTCGTTCGCCGTCGTTTCCACTCCGGCAGTCACCGGAGTATCCGGAATAACCGGCTCGACAGGTTCCACCTTCGGAAGAACCTCGAACGCTGGCAGACGGTGTGGGTGAACGAACTCGTCAACATTTTCGAAGAAAATGGGAGTTCCGGGGACCGGGGTGGGGGAGCCAGAGCTCCGAGCAGTCGCGAGTTGGCCCAGAACCGGGGTAATCTCTCGACCCATACGCGGCGTCCCGCGCTGGTCGAAAGAACCTCCATCCCACTCAGCATCGCCCAATTGGGGCGGCCTCACCATATCCTCCGACATCGACGACTCCCGTGTTCGAGCTCCGGTCCCGATTTCCGACACCGGACCGGACTCGATGGGCGAGCCGATATCCATATCAACGTCTTCGTCGTCGGGGTGGTCGTCGTTAGGAGGGGGCGTTTGGGAAAATGACTCCTGTGGTTGAGGAACCACAGGACCGAAGTCGAACTCCGGTTCCGGAGTCAGTAGAACGTTGCGGAAAGCGGGTAGCGGAAGATTCACCTGCTTCTGGTAAATCTCCAACTCACTCCGGAGTTGGGCGATCACTTCCTTGCTATCCCGCAGCTCCTTCTCCACGTTCTGCTCCGCGTCCTGAGCCTCTTCCATGAGCCTCTTCGCCTTCTCATACCCCGCATGGAGCCTCGAGACTTTCGTCTGCTCAACAGCGAGCTCGCTGTTGAGGGACTCATTCTCCTCCTCCAAACCCTCGATCTGCTCCACCAGTCCATCCACGTAATCGTAAAACTGGCGGATCAGGCCGTCGAAGGGTTGATTGGATGAGGAGGGAGTTGGAACGCGCAAGGTGGTCCGGGGTTTCTTGGCCGGACGGGATTTGGTGCCGGAGTACCATTTGGACTCCGGGTCGGTGAAGCCTTCGCCCCGGAATGTCGATTTGAAAAAAGGTTTCCGGTCTCCGTCGCTGGAATTGGCGACGGAGTGGCGACGCTTCGTCCCCCGCTGCGAACGCGAGCTTCCGGGACGTTTGGAACGCCCGGAGTCACCGGAAGCTCGGTGAGAGGGGCCGGCTTGACGTGAAACGGATCTCTTGTTGATCCTGGTGGTGGGTGGATTGAACGAACATTTGGTTCGTTTGCGACGGCAAGACGCGCACGTCTTCTTGCGGGTTTCGCGCAACCGGAGACACGCGTGGTCTTTATTTTGGCAATTGCCACACCCTAAAATTCATAACTTTTAGCAAACAGAAAAAATCAAAATAAAACAAAAAATAGAAGGCGTACGTTCATCACCCTCGAAACGAATGTAGTCGGGGTTGGGCCATCCGACCTCCGTATCGTTGGCCTCCATCCCGTCGTCGGGGTCGGACTCCGCACTCCGGTTGTCACCGGAATCCGGGGCCTCACCCTCGTCCTCCTTCTCCTTCTCATCCTCCTCCCTCTCCGTCTCTCCCTCGTCCTCGTCGTCTGCGTCGTCCTCTGCACCCGTAGCACTACCGGGAGCGACCTTGGAGTCGTCCGGCTGCGCCACGGGTCCCGGAGTGTCACGACGGGGTTTGGTGAGCGACTTCACCAAATCCACGACGCTGACGTGGGGACCGAGCGCATCAAGCTCTTCTCGTATAACAAGAAGACGTTGTGCGCCCGCGTCCGCCTCCGACCGCGATTCCGCCCTCGGCGCCCGGAGCAGAGCTCTGAGCTGACGCTGCAGCTCAGACCTCCGCTCGTTCAACCGCTGCTGCTCCACAGCTGCCTCCTGCGCCTCGTCGTCCTGGATCTGGCGCGCGGTCGCCTTTCCCTTCCCCTTGCCTCCTCCGACGTTTTCGCCACCGTTTCGCCCCGCTCCCTGCCCAGCACCATCTCCTCCACTCCCTGCACCTCCGTTCGTGTTGCTGTTGGATGCGGACATGTTGCTGGTGTTGCGGTAGGTTTCCGGGTGGTGGAGGAAAGCAAAAGAGTTGTTGACGTGTCAACTTACGGCACCGAAAACGTGACTCGGCGCACGGGCCGGGCACGTGATCAGCTTGGACTTTTCCGTCCTCAACAAAAAAATTCAAAATCTTCATCAAAAATTCGTTGACGAATTTCCCCAACTTTCAAATCATTCGGCCTTGGTTATTAACCCATACCGGTATCCCTTTGGATTTCTCTTGCTAACCATTTCCGACTCCGGTTGGAATGTTTGGCATGGGAGCCAAACCCAAGAGGGGGATACTGTTATATCCATGCAACCACACCCCTGGACATTGGTCTTCGTCACCCAAGACCACTCCGGTCCTCTACGGGCATTCCGGTCTACTCCGGTGTTTCCGGAGTCAACCGGAAACCCGGAGCCAACCGGAAACTGGGTATTAGTATTTGAATGACTTCTCGCGGTCTGTCGTGGCTGGTATCAAGTGGTAACAACCTCTCCACATGTTCCCTCTTGCCTTCCATCGCCTCATGGCAGATTTCATCACCTCATGTTTCATTTCCCAAGATCAATACTGATACAGGTCGAACTTCTCTTACCGCTTATGGACTTCCTATTCTTTCAACCATATGCTCGTTCCACATGTTACTCCTTATCTCCTTTACACTAAATTAGGATCCTACACTATTTAATCAGCTAGCATACTCCCTGTTCTTCAGTAGTTTAATAAACGTCACTTCCCTCCTTCCGGAGTGGTGCCAGTCGCTCCTCTCTTCCCCCACAACCCTTCCTCTTCCTCTAGACGATACCTGGCAGTACACGCTCACCCTGCACCTCAGTGGTGTTGTGTCAAGCAGCTCCGCCGATCCTCTCTGTCGACTCCGGTTACTCCGGCCTACTCTCCGGCACCCCGGTTATTCCGGAGTACCTTGTACGACTCCGGCCGACTGTTCCACTATCCCGTACCCCGCGGCTCAGCACGTAACAGCTACATGTAGGAACATTCTTGATGAATCCTGATATTTTCGGTGACCAACTCGTTCGAATTCATTTAGTCCTGATTTTATGCCGAGGCTCCCACGTGTGTAAGGCATGCCATTCAGCTGTCCTTCTATTGTATCTTTGTACTGGTGCGGCGGACCCGGATTAAAACGCGTGAACTCTGCGAGAAAACCGCCTCCTGGGTATTTTTCCACGCCCACAAGCAAGCGAGAACTTATATTTAAACTTGATCATCTCAATATTGTTTTTGATCGTAGCAGCCTCGAGGACCCAAGCGAGGACGGGCAGAAAGCCACACTCAACTCAGAAAGGGTTGGAATCAGGAAATGGATCAGTGTAGGTGAGTGTATGTATCTAGCCTCACCTACACTCACCTACAAATAGCAAGTCTAGTTCACCTACGCAGAGCCGTCCGAAGCTAGAAATAGATTGCGCCTAGTCGGCTAAACAGGGCCTGTGTAGTCATCTACGCTTACCTATGCAGACCCGTGCGAAGCTACACAGAGTAAGTCTAGGTGATAGCGGAACGCAGTGTATTTGATAAACAGGGCATCAAGGAGACTATTTAGTGCTGAATAAACAGTGGGAATGGACTTAGACTGTGTCAATGAACAAGTTTGAGCTTTATTTGAAGTGTTTTGATGGCCTTTTGCCCAGATGGTGCTGCGGACCTTAGGTCAATATATGGACACTTAAGGCCATATCCTCGAAAACACTATTCAGCTAAAAGTTCACCAAAACGGATGAAATAAGGCATAATATGGTACAGTTATACTGTCTTAACTCACTCACATTGTTTATTTCACTCAACATGATCCCCTAGGTGCTCTATTCACGAAATAGGCAAAATATGACATATGCCATTTTCAAGTTTTACAATGGATGTTGGGCAGTATTTTGGCTCAAAACTCTTTATGCAGCTTAGGTGAATAGGAAAAGGCCTTTGTACCATGATACATGAGCCTGTAGCATACTAAATATGGTGAACAACCATGTACAGCAAGATCACCTCAAGTCATGAGGTATGGGGGTTTGTGCAGCCTACACTGGTTGGGAGATTTAAAATTTTCAGCACAATTTACGGTGAAAAATGTCGTTGGGTTTTCAGACATTTTTCAGTGAAAAAGAGGGTGAAAAATTTAAACATTTTTCACCACAATTTTAAGTGAAATTTGAGGTGAAAAACTTGAAACAAAATTCATAAGAGTTCATGCTAAATTTTCACCATAAATTCCAGTAGTTTTTCAGACATTTTTCACTGGAAAAGTAGCTGAAAAATTTAAACATTTTTCACCACTATTTCAAGTGAAATTTAAGGTGAAAAACTTGGAACAAAATTCAAAAGCTTTTTCACCACAATTTTCAGGGGGAAAAAATGGCTGAAAAATGTTCAAAGAAAGGTGGTGGAAAACTTGAAACCTGGTTTCACTTTTTTTTAGAGAGTTTTCATCTTCTTTTTCACTGTGATCGTTGGTGAAAAATGTGATGGAAAATACAGGTTTTTTTTCACCACCTTTTGCAGGGTATATATAGGTGAAGAAGTCAAAGCAGTTCTCAGACATTTTTTGCCTGGAATTGAGGTGAAAAACTTGAAATCTGAATTTAAGTTTTCCAGCGGAAAATTTGAAACCTCCATTTCAAGTTTTCCACCACAAATTCAGCAGTTTTTCAGCTGAAAATACTGGTGAAAAACTTGAAACCTGGCTTAAAACTGATACATTGAATTGAAGAATTACAAGGACAGGAGGTTAGGAGGTGGAAGAGAAGAGAATCACATGAACTGTTTCGCTAGCTTGTGTGCTTTTAGAACTGTGTGTACCCTTGGGTGGGACAAGGGATGGTGCAAGCAGAATGGAGCCCCAGAGATGCCAGAAGTTGTTCAAGTTGACTCGGGGTGCTCTGCAAAGCGATGGATTGAAGAGAAGAGTTACAGCCAGTGTTACACTAGGGGAATTGCTACCCTTGTAATGGAAGTCGAGCACTTTAGACTGCGAGGCAAAAGTCAAGGTGTGGGAGGGGGGGCTGTTAAATGAATGGAAACCATAATTGGTGGTGGCTCAGGTTGGGGTCAAAGGTGCTTATCAAGTGCTCAGAGTGTGTGCCATCGCAGCCCACCAGCGGGGGGAATTTCCGCGGGGGATTCTGTGGAATTTGGTCAAATTTGATTGGGTCAAGTCTTTGTACAATTTGCCCCCACTTGCACACAGGAGTCGTGAGAGGACATCCTGAGGAGTCAACTGCACCATTACCGAGACCTCCAAGCTTCTCACGGGTCAGGGAAATTAAATTCCCCTCCCTGCAAGCAGAATTTTCCCAGTTCAGAACCGCGCATTGGTCAATCACGGCTGGGATGCAAATTCTCTGCTGATGTCGGGGAGTTGTTGGAAGACCTCCTGAGGAGTCGACTGCACCATCACCGAGCCCTCTAGGCTTCTCGCAGGTCAGGGAAATTAAATTCCCCTCCGTGCAAGCAGAATTTTACCAGTTCAGGGCCGCGCATTGGTCAACCAAGGCTGGGATGCAAATTCTCTGCTGATGTCGGGGAGTTGTTGGAAGACCTCCTGAGGAGTCGACTGCACCATCACCGAGCCCTCTAGGCTTCCCGCGGGTCAGGGAAATTAAATTCCGCTCCGTGCAAGCAGAATTTTCCCAGTTCAGGGCCGCACATCAGTCAACCATGGTTGGGATGCAAATTTTCTACCGATGTGGGGGATGCCAAACTACAAAAACTGCCCATATTAGCTTGTTTTGCGTGTGTGAGGGGCAGTTCCGCACCGATTGTTCTGCCAACATACCACACACATTGCTATGCTCCCCAGGGATCCATAAGTGCCCTTCTTTGCAATATCTGACCCACGGTAGAAAATCCGCAGTCCAAACTACGAAAACTGTCCATATTAGCTTGTTTTGCCCGTGTGAGGGGCAGTTCCGCACCGGTTTTTCTGCCAACATACCACACACATTGCTATGCTCCCCAGGGATCCATCAGTGCCTTTCTTTGCGATATCTGACCCACGGTAGAAAATCCGCGGGCCAAACTACAAAAACTGCCCGTATTAGCTTGTTTTGCCCGTGTGAGGGGCAGTTCTGCACCGATTTTTCTGCCAACATAGCACACACATTGCTACACTCCCCAGGGATCCATCAGTGCCCCTCTTTCCGATGTCTGACCTACGGTAGAAAAATCCGCGGGCCAAACTACAAAAACTGTCCATATTAGCTGCATGAGGAGATTATTTTGCCCGTGTGAGAGGCAGTTCCGCACCGATTTTTCTGCCAACATACCACACACATTGCTATACTCCCCAGGGATCCATCAGTGCCTTTCTTTGCGATATCTGACCTATGGTAGAAAATCCGCGGGCCAAACTACAAAAACTTCCCATATTAGCTTGTTTTGCCCGTGTGAGGGGCAGTTCCGCACCGATTTTTCTGAAAATCCGCGGGCCAAACTACGAAAAACTGCCCATATTAGCTGCATGAGGAGATTATTTTGCCCGTGTGAGAGGCAGTTCCGCACCGATTTTTCTGCCAACATACCACACACATTGCTATACTCCCCAGGGATCCATCAGTGCCCCTCTTTGCGATGTCTGACCCACGGTAGAAAATCCGCGGGCCAAACTACAAAAACTGCCCATATTAGCTTGTTTTGCCCGTGTGAGAGGCAGTTCCGCACCGATTTTTCTGCCAACATACCACACACATTGCTACACCGCCCAGGGATCCATCAGTGCCCCTCTTTGCGATGTCTGACCTATGGTAGAAAATCCGCGGGCCAAACTACGAACACTGCCCATATTAGCTGCATGAGGAGATTATTTTGCCCGTGTGAGAGGCAGTTCCGCACCGATTTTTCTGCCAACATACCACACACATTGCTATACTCCCCAGGGATCCATCAGTGCCTTTCTTTGCGATATCTGACCCACGGTAGAAAATCCGCGGGCCAAACTACAAAAACTGTCCATATTAGCTGCATGAGGAGATTATTTTGCCCGTGTGAGAGGCAGTTCCGCACCGATTTTTCTGCCAACATACCACACACATTGCTATACTCCCCAGGGATCCATCAGTGCCCCTCTTTGCGATGTCTGACCCACGGTAGAAAATCCGCGGGCCAAACTACAAAAACTGCCCATATTAGCTTGTTTTGCCCGTGTGAGAGGCAGTTCCGCACCGATTTTTCTGCCAACATACCACACACATTGCTACACCGCCCAGGGATCCATCAGTGCCCCTCTTTGCGATGTCTGACCTATGGTAGAAAATCCGCGGGCCAAACTACGAACACTGCCCATATTAGCTGCATGAGGAGATTATTTTGCCCGTGTGAGAGGCAGTTCCACACCGATTTTTCTGCCAACATACCACACACATTGCTATACTCCCCAGGGATCCATCAGTGCCTTTCTTTGCGATATCTGACCCACGGTAGAAAAATCCGCGGGCCAAACTACAAAAACTGTCCATATTAGCTGCATGAGGTGATTATTTTGCCCGTGTGAGAGGCAGTTCCGCACCGATTTTTCTGCCAACATACCACACACATTGCTATACTCCCCAGGGATCCATCAGTGCCTTTCTTTGCGATATCTGACCCACGGTAGAAAATCCGTGGGCCAAACTACAAAAACTGCCCGTATTAGCTTGTTTTGCCCGTGTGAGGGGCAGTTCCGCACCGATTTTTTCTGCCAACATACCACACACATTGCTACACTCCCCAGGGATCCATCAGTGCCCCTCTTTGCGATGTCTGACCTATGGTAGAAAATCCGCGGGCCAAACTACGAAAACTGCCCATATTAGCTGCATGAGGAGATTATTTTGCCCGTGTGAGAGGCAGTTCCGCACCGATTTTTCTGCCAACATACCACACACATTGCTATACTCCCCAGGGATCCATCAGTGCCTTTCTTTGCGATATCTGACCCACGGTAGAAAATCCGCGGGCCAAACTACAAAAACTGTCCATATTAGCTGCATGAGGTGATTATTTTGCCCGTGTGAGAGGCAGTTCCGCACCGATTTTTCTGCCAACATACCACACACATTGCTATACTCCCCAGGGATCCATCAGTGCTTTTCTTTGCGATATCTGACCCACGGTAGAAAATCCGCGGGCCAAACTACAAAAACTGCCCATATTAGCTTGTTTTGCGTGTGTGAGGGGCAGTTCCGCACCGATTGTTCTGCCAACATACCACACACATTGCTATGCTCCCCAGGGATCCATCAGTGCCCTTCTTTGCGATATCTGACCCACGGTAGAAAATCTGCGGGCCAAACTACAAAAACTGCCCGTATTAGCTTGTTTTGCCCGTGTGAGGGGCAGTTCCGCACCGATTTTTCTGCCAACATACCACACACATTGCTACACTCCCCAGGGATCCATCAGTGCCCCTCTTTCCAATGTCTGACCTACGGTAGAAAATCTGCGGGCCAAACTACGAAAACTGCCCATATTAGCTTGTTCTCCCTGCATGAGGAGATTGTTTTGCCCACATGAGGGGCAATTCCACACCGATTTTTCCGCCAACATGGCACCCGCATTGCCATGCTCCCTAGGAACCTATCAATGCCCCTCCTTGCGATATCTGACCCACGGTAGAAAAACCTCTCCAAGTTTGTCCCCTTGATATGTTGTACTTTTGAAACAGTTTAAAACCCTTTCTATTTGCCTCCACAAGAAGAGCTGCAGCTACTAGGACAGGTATATGTCATAAACAGAAACATACGGCCGCTGACCACCAACATGCATGTGCTGTTCTAACTCAATGCTTCAGTTACATGCACAACCTCTCAAACCCTGTTGCGCACTCAAAGAATGACTAGAGAAGAGGAAAGGGCATGACATTTTCAGACGACTAGGTTTCAAGTTTTTCACCAATATTTTCACCTGAAAAACTGGTGAATTTTGAGCTGGAAAATAAATTTAAAATAAATTCACATTTTTCACCGAAAAACTTGAATTCAAATATTTCAAGTTTTTCACCTCAGTTCCAAGTGAAAAATGTCTGAAAAATGTTTTAACTTTTTCAGTTGTATTCTTGGTGTAAAATGGGCTGAAAAAGAACATGTATATTTCATTGTATTTTTCACCAAAAATTACAGTAGAAAACAATGTGAAAAATATGTGAAAAATGTGAACCCCAGTTTCAAAATTTTCACAATTTTTTCACCACATTTCTTTATCGCTTTTTTCACAATTTTTTCAGCACTTTTCCCGCTGAACATTGTTGTGAAAAATGTTTTACATTTTCCACCCCAATTTCCGGGTGGTAATAGAGGTGAATTTTGAGGTGTAAAACTCATGAATTTTGTTTCAAGTTTTTCACCTTGAATTCCACTTGAAATAGTGGTGAAAAAAGTTTTAAAATTTTCACCTCTTTTCTCAGTGAAAAATGCATAAAAATCTCACTGAATTCTGGGTGAATAGTTGGTGTAAAACATTATGAATTTTGTTTCAAGTTTTCCACTATGAATTCCACTTCAAATAGTGGTGAAAAAGTTTTAAATTTTTCACCTCTTTTCTCAGTGAAAAATGCGTAAAAAATCCCGCTGAATTTTGGGTGAATAGTTGGTGTAAAACATTATGAATTTTATTTCAAGTTTTTCACCTTGAATTCCACTTGAAATAGTGGTGAAAAAGTTTTAAATTTTTCACCTCTTTTCTCGGTGAAAAATGTCTGAAAAACAAACGACATTTTTCACCGTAAATTGAGGTGAAAAATTTGAATCTCCCAACCAGTGCATTGAATTGCAGCAATGTGCATCAAATTGCACTGAAAAAAATGAATTGCATCCAATGACATCCAATGACATCGCATTTTAGTCCGATAAACACCGTCATATGAAATTGATGGGTGTTCATGTCAAACTGCCTATGCCGTAATTGGCCATAAAAAGTGTCGGCTCTGAGAAAGTATTTTGCATTTTGCGGGCCAACGAGTCCACTGATTGAAGAATCCTATAAATGAATCTTGTAGCCCCTAATGAGCTCTACAAGCTAGGTATAGAGATCAGACACTTGGCGACAACTTTCCATTTTGGGACACTACCGCTTTGCATCCCAAAAAGGAAATTCTCGACGTCACAAATACTTTATTAGCTCCACTTAAGTAGTCGGTGGTGTAGACCGACATGGAACTGAAGTTCTATACATCTTAAGTTGTACAGTATCACTGTATAGTGCTCACCAATATATACCTAGTATGTAGAACTTAAGTTTAAAGGAACTACGACTTACGTTCCACCCGAAAGCTCAGGGTCCACCGAACTCAAGTTTCACTCAAAACTTGAAAACTTGAGTTCGGCGGCGACTCAAGTTCCACTTGAAACTTGAGTTCGGTGGGCACTCAAGTTCTACATTGGGACTTCAGTTCCTGGGAAACTCAAACTCTGGGACACGATTTCAGTCCCGTGCCACGGGCAAAAAAAGTAAGGAGAGAAAACACACCTCACCTGATGCTTCGCAGCCTTGCCATGCTCAGTTTTTGCTGCGCTCTGACCTGAGTCCGTAGAAGTGATTGGTGTCTCACCACAGCAGAAAAAAAATTGCCACTTGCCACCAAATGGCGAAGGACCTTGATCAGGTCGAAAGCTGAGAATTGAGATCGGACAGGGACAAGAGGGATAGCAGCAAAGCTTGGGAAAAGGCTGAGTGGCAGGGGAAATATACTGCTGCTGGTGGTGTGGAGGAGAGAAGCAGGGGTTGGCTATGTGGCCACCGGCGAAGCTTTGTTTGGACCAATTGATCGCATCATTTCCATTGTCCGACTTTGCACCCTGCACCTTCTCTTCCACCATCACCACTATGCCATGCCACCCACCTCATCCTCTGCAACAGCCACCCATACAGCACTTGCAACCCTGCCCACCTCTGTCTGCTGTTCCTTGAACTTTCCCGCCACTCCGGCATCTTGTTGATCGCTCTCCACCCCAATCACCTACCCATCCGGTGTAACTCGGTACTATTGAGGGCGTGAATGAGACTATCTTCCTTTTTTCAGTACTCACTACTTTCCTTGGCTTGTCTTACAGTGCTCACAGCGCCGCATAAGCGCTGCACTGAATCGGTACATTACATTCTGTCTTTATCATTCAAATCTGAATATTCACTGGCCCGACAGGCGTCCATCCCCCTCTCCCCCCCCCCTGTTTTTTCGAAGGCATGTTGGTGCTCTGGGTGAGGGCTGCTTGTTCTTTTTACACAGACACCCCAATATTTATTTGCAGTGCTTACTTGTTCGTCCCTGAAACTCAAGTCGTGTGTGGCTCGATCCTTTGCACTAGAAGTATGACATTTAATCGAACTCAAGTTCCAATTAATTTGTCAGAACTGAAGTTGCATCAAGTTGTCTGGGCAGGACTTGCGTGCATTGTGGGACTTAACTGGGGTGGTGGAACTTAAGTTGTGATGTAGGACTTAAGTCGTCAGCCAGATTTAAGTGGTGGCGCGAACTTAAGTGCCAGTTAACAGAGGCCCGCCGATGAGGCATATTGGGTGATTTAGCAGGCTGGGTGCCGAACTTAAGTTGTACGGAACTTAAGTTTAAAGTCGGTCTACAACGGCTACCACTTAAGTGGAGCTCCTCTTATTTCATGACCTCAACCCTTATCTGGCTCATAATTGAACAGTTTTCAATTGTATCATCATATATACATCTTTAAATAGTTCCTTTGAGGCCATCTGGAACACAATAGAGCCTATTACCACTGGTTGAAAGATTCAAGTTTTTCAGTAGAATTTTTGGTGAAAAATGTTGTTTGTTTTTCAGACATTTTTCACTGAAAAAGTAACTGAAAAACTTAAAACATTTTCACCATTTCTTCAGCCCAAGGTGAAAAATTTGAAAAGAAGTTTGAAAGTGGTGAAAAAAGTTTGAATTTTTCACCACTATTTTCAGTGAAAAATGTCTGAAAAACAAACAACATTTTTCACCAAAGATTTTACTGAAAAACTTGAATTTCCCAACCAGTGTACAGCTCTAGAATGGCATGTAAATTACAAAAAATCGATATATTTTGGCTGACCACAATACCTGGTGAATAGCAAAAGAAGATGGCCCATAAGTGTGTCCAGTTGTACCCTTAGCACTGGTTGGGAGATTCAAATTTTTCACCTCAATTTACGGTGAAAAATGTCGTTTGTTTTTCAGACATTTTTCACCGAGAAAAGAGGTGAAAAATTTAAAACTTTTTCACCACTATTTCAAGTGGAATTCAAGGTGAAAAACTTGAAATAAAATTCATAATGTTTTACACCAACTATTCACCCAAAATTCAGCGGGATTTTTACGCATTTTTCACTGAGAAAAGAGGTGAAAAATTTAAAACTTTTTCACCACTATTTGAAGTGGAATTCATAGTGGAAAACTTGAAACAAAATTCATAATGTTTTACACCAACTATTCACCCAGAATTCAGTGAGATTTTTATGCATTTTTCACTGAGAAAAGAGGTGAAAATTTTAAAACTTTTTTCACCACTATTTCAAGTGGAATTCAAGGTGAAAAACTTGAAACAAAATTCATGAGTTTTACACCTCAAAATTCACCTCTATTACCACCCGGAAATTGGGGTGGAAAATGTAAAACATTTTTCACAACAATGTTCAGCGGGAAAAGTGCTGAAAAAATTGTGAAAAAAGCGATAAAGAAATGTGGTGAAAAAATTGTGAAAATTTTGAAACTGGGGTTCACATTTTTCACATATTTTTCACATTGTTTTCTACTGTAATTTTTGGTGAAAAATACAATGAAATATACATGTTCTTTTTCAGCCCATTTTACACCAAGAATACAACTGAAAAAGTTAAAACATTTTTCAGACATTTTTCACTTGGAACTGAGGTGAAAAACTTGAAATATTTGAATTCAAGTTTTTTCGGTGAAAAATGTGAATTTATTTTAAATTTATTTTCCAGCTCAAAATTCACCAGTTTTTCAGGTGAAAATATTGGTGAAAAACTTGAAACCTAGTCGTCTGAAAATGTCATGCCCTTTCCTCTTCTCTAGTCATTCTTTGAGTGCGCAACAGGGTTTGAGAGGTTGTGCATGTAACTGAAGCATTGAGTTAGAACAGCACATGCATGTTGGTGGTCAGCGGCCGTATGTTTCTGTTTATGACATATACCTGTCCTAGTAGCTGCAGCTCTTCTTGTGGAGGCAAATAGAAAGGGTTTTAAACTGTTTCAAAAGTACAACATATCAAGGGGACAAACTTGGAGAGGTTTTTCTACCGTGGGTCAGATATCGCAAGGAGGGGCATTGATAGGTTCCTAGGGAGCATGGCAATGCGGGTGCCATGTTGGCGGAAAAATCGGTGTGGAATTGCCCCTCATGTGGGCAAAACAATCTCCTCATGCAGGGAGAACAAGCTAATATGGGCAGTTTTCGTAGTTTGGCCCGCAGATTTTCTACCGTAGGTCAGACATCGGAAAGAGGGGCACTGATGGATCCCTGGGGAGTGTAGCAATGTGTGTGGTATGTTGGCAGAAAAATCGGTGCGGAACTGCCTCTCACACGGGTAAAATATCCTCATGCAGCTAATACGGGCAGTTTTTTGTAGTTTGGCCCGCAGATTTTCTACCGTAGGTCAGATATCGCAAAGAGGGCACTGATGGATCCCTGGGGAGTGCATAGCAATGTGTGTGGTATGTTGGCAGAACAATCGGTGCGGAACTGCCCCTCACACACGGCAAAACAAGCTAATACTGGGCAGTTTTTGTAGTTTGGCCCGCGGATTTTCTACCGTGGGTCAGATATCGCAAAGAAAGGCACTGATGGATCCCTGGGGAGTATAGCAATGTGTGTGGTATGTTGGCAGAAAAATCGGTGCGGAACTGCCTCTCACACGGGCAAAATAATCATCCTCATGCAGCTAATATGGACAGTTTTTGTAGTTTGGCCCGCGGATTTTCTACCGTGGGTCAGATATCGCAAAGAAAGGCACTGATGGATCCCTGGGGAGTATAGCAATGTGTGTGGTATGTTGGCAGAAAAATCGGTGCGGAACTGCCTCTCACACGGGCAAAATAATCTCCTCATGCAGCTAATATGGGCAGTTTTCGTAGTTTGGCCCGCGGATTTTCTACCATAGGTCAGACATCGCAAAGAGGGGCACTGATGGATCCCTGGGGAGTGTAGCAATGTGTGTGGTATGTTGGCAGAAAAATCGGTGCGGAACTGCCCCTCACACGGGCAAAACAAGCTAATACGGGCAGTTTTTGTAGTTTGGCCCGCGGATTTTCTACCGTGGGTCAGATATCGCAAAGAAAGGCACTGATGGATCCCTGGGGAGTATAGCAATGTGTGTGGTATGTTGGCAGAAAAATCGGTGCGGAACTGCCTCTCACACGGGCAAAATAATCACCTCATGCAGCTAATATGGACAGTTTTTGTAGTTTGGCCCGCGGATTTTCTACCATAGGTCAGATATCGCAAAGAAAGGCACTGATGGATCCCTGGGGAGTATAGCAATGTGTGTGGTATGTTGGCAGAAAAATCGGTGCGGAACTGCCTCTCACACGGGCAAAATAATCTCCTCATGCAGCTAATATGGGCAGTGTTCGTAGTTTGGCCCGCGGATTTTCTACCATAGGTCAGACATCGCAAAGAGGGGCACTGATGGATCCCTGGGCGGTTTGTAGCAATGTGTGTGGTATGTTGGCAGAAAAATCGGTGCGGAACTGCCTCTCACACGGGCAAAACAAGCTAATATGGGCAGTTTTTGTAGTTTGGCCCGCGGATTTTCTACCGTGGGTCAGACATCGCAAAGAGGGGCACTGATGGATCCCTGGGGAGTATAGCAATGTGTGTGGTATGTTGGCAGAAAAATCGGTGCGGAACTGCCCCTCACACGGGCAAAACAAGCTAATACGGGCAGTTTTTGTAGTTTGGCCCGCGGATTTTCTACCGTGGGTCAGATATCGCAAAGGAAGGCACTGATGGATCCCTGGGGAGTATAGCAATGTGTGTGGTATGTTGGCAGAAAAATCGGTGCAGAACTGCCCCTCACACGGGCAAAACAAGCTAATACGGGCAGTTTTTGTAGTTTGGCCCGCGGATTTTCTACCGTGGGTCAGATATCGCAAAGAAAGGCACTGATGGATCCCTGGGGAGCATAGCAATGTGTGTGGTATGTTGGCAGAAAAACCGGTGCGGAACTGCCCCTCACACGGGCAAAACAAGCTAATATGGACAGTTTTCGTAGTTTGGACTGCGGATTTTCTACCGTGGGTCAGATATTGCAAAGAAGGGCACTTATGGATCCCTGGGGAGTGTAGAAATGCTCGTGCCATCTTGGCACAAAAATCGGTGCAGACCTGCTTCTCACGCGGGCAAAACAATCTCCTCATGCTGGGAGAACAAGCTAATCTGGACAGTTTTTGTAGTTTGGCCCACGGATTTTCTACCGTGGGTCAGATATCACAAAGAGGGGCACTGATAGATCCCTGAGGTGTGTAGCAATGCTCGCGCCATCTTGGCACAAAAATCAGTGCGGAACTGCCTCTAATGCGGGCAAAATAATCTCTGGGAATCGGGCATTTGGCAGGCGAATTTTCTGCTGTAAATCCGCAGCAAGCCAAACGTCCTGGGTTCGCATGTGCCTGGGTCTGGAGAAGGTGCAGTGGCAAGGGTGCCATATCTGAAAAAAAAAATCGGTCTGCAAATGCTTCAGACGCAAGCAAAACCATCTGAGGGACCCAGAATCGAGCATTAGGCCAGCGAACCTTCAGTTGTGGATAGGAACTAAGTCAAATGTCTTGGGCGAGAATCTCCCTGTGTTCAGAGGAGGTGCTGAATGTCTTGGGCAAAGATCTCCCGGGGTCGGGAGGAGGTGTAGTGGCATCAAATGACCGAAACTGGGCACTTCAGATTGTTCAGCCCACGTGCAGAAGCAGTTGGCCACCAAATTTTCTCCCAACATGCCACCCGCATCACTGCGCTTCCTGCGGACCTAGAGACACCTTTGACCAAGAGATTTGACTCGCTGCGCATCCACAGCAGAAAACTCACCCCCCCGAATGCCTGAATCTGGGCAGGTGCTGGGAATAGTGGGTTCGGTTTGCAGATCAGACACCTCTTGCAGGAACTCTTCACCCGAAACATTTGACTCACTGCCCATCCACACCAGAAAATTCACCTGCCGAATGACTGAATCTCAGCATTTCAGATTGTTTTGCCTGCATCAGAAGCACTTGGGCCCCAATGTCTCTGCACTTCTTGCAGACCCAGAGAGACCTTTGTCTGCAATATTTGACCTGCAGCAGGAAATTCACATGCTGAATGACCGTAACTGGGTACTTTGGATTGTTCGGCCTCCGTCAGAAGCACTTGGGCACCAAATTTCCTTCTGAGATCCAACCATCGTTACTCTGCTTCCTGCAGACCTAGGGACATTTTCACTGAGACATTAGACCTTCCGGGATCCATAGGAGAAAATTTGCAGAAAGTTTGCCAGCACAATAACAAAATCGACCACTTCAGATTGTTTGGCCTGTGTCAGAAGCAATTAAGCGCTGATTTTTCTGCCAGCATACCACCTGCATCATTACGCTTCCTGCGGACCCACAGACATCTTCTTCCAAGATATTTGACCTGCAGTAGAAGATCTGCCTGCCAAATGACCGAAACTGGGCACTTCAGATTGTTTGGCCTGCGGCAGAAGCAATTGGGGACCAATTTTCTGCTGACATGCCACCCACATTACCATGATTCCCGCGGACCTAGGGACATCTTCATCCAAGATATTGGACCTGCAGCAGAAAATCTGCCTGCAAAATGACTGAAACTGGGCACTTCAGGCTGTTCAGCCTGCATCGGAAGCACTTGGGCACCAATTTTTTTTGATATCCCACTGTGGTTCCTACACTTCCTACAAACCCAGCGACACTTTTCGGCCAAGACATGTGACCTGCCGCGCGATTTTTCTTCGGATATGGCACCTTTGCCACTACACCTCCTGCGGACTCAGGGAAATCTTTGTCGGAGCCATTTGCCTCGCTATAAATTTCTGGCAGAAAATTTGCCCACCGAATGCCCAATTTTGGGCACCTCAAATGGTTTCGCCTCACGGCTGTGGCCGCTTTGTCTTACTGCAAGAAAAACAGCCTGTAATAAATAGGTGATGTTCAGTGAGTTTCCCAACGGGTTTTCCTCATGATCACCGGTAAAAACGGGCCAAATTTTTCCTTTGTCATGACGAACCGTCTTTGTTGGGTTAAAAGCTTTCTCTAACCACATGCTTGGTGGGAGAAAGCTTTTACTGCAAGAAAGAGGGTTAGTCTTAACAAAGGTAAACAAAGCCGGGTTTTCCATTGAGTAATAGACACAGGTAAAACTCACTGAACAAGATGTATCTATTACAAGGCTGTTTTTCTTCCAGTAAGACAAAGCGGCCACAGCCGTGCCTGCATCTGAAGCATTTGCACACCAATTTTTCTTCGGATATGGTACCCTTGCTACTACACCTCCGCCATACCCACTGAGATCTTCGCCCAAGACATTTGCCTCACTACAAATTTCTGGCAGAAAATTTGCCTGCTGAATGCCCGATTCCCAGAGATTATTTTGTCCGCATTAGAAACAATTCCACACTGACTTTTCTGCCAACATGGCACCCGCATTTCTATTCTCCCTAGGGATCCATCAGTGCCCCGCTTTGCAATATCTGACACACGGTAGAAAACCTGCGGGCCAAACTACAAAAACTGTCCATATTAGCTTGTCTTGCCCGTGTGAGGGGCAGTTCCACACCGATTTGTCTGCCAACATACCACACACATTGCTATGCTCCCCAGGGATCCATCAGTGCCCCCTTTTGCGATATCTGACCCACGGTAGAAAATCCGGGGGCCAAACTACAAAAACTGTCCATATTAGCTGCATGAGGAGATTATTTTGCCCGTGTGAGAGGCAGTTCCGCACTGATTTCTGTGCCAAGATGACACGAGCATTGCTACACTCCCAGGGATCCATCAGTGCCACCCCTTGCAATATCTGACCTACGGTGGAAAATCTGCGGTCCAAACTACGAAAACTGCCCATATTAGCTTGTCTTGCCGTGTGAGGGGCAGTTCCGCACCGATTTTTTCTGCCAACATACCACACACATTGCTATGCTCCCCAGGGATCCATCAGTGCCCCCGTTTGCGATATCTGACCCACGGTAGAAAATCCGCGGGCCAAACTACAAAAACTGCCCTATTAGCTGCATGAGGAGATTATTTTGCCCGTGTGAGAGGCAGTTCCGCACCGATTTTTCTGCCAACATACCACACACATTGCTATGCTCCCGAGGGATCCATCAGTGCCTCTCTTTCCGATATCTGACCCACTGGTAGAAAATCCGTGGGCCAAACTACGAAAAACTGTCCATATTAGCTGCATGAGGAGATTATTTTGCCCGTGTGAGAGGCAGTTCCGCACCGATTTTTCTGCCAACATACCACACACATTGCTATACTCCCCAGGGATCCATCAGTGCCCCTCTTTGCGATGTCTGACCTATGGTAGAAAATCCGCGGGCCAAACTACGAAAACTGCCCATATTAGCTGCATGAGGAGATTATTTTGCCCGTGTGAGAGGCAGTTCCGCACCGATTTTTCTGCCAACATACCACACACATTGCTATACTCCCCAGGGATCCATCAGTGCCTTTCTTTGCGATATCTGACCCACGGTAGAAAATCCGCGGGCCAAACTACAAAAACTGCCCGTATTAGCTTGTTTTGCCCGTGTGAGGGGCAGTTCCGCACCGATTTTTCTGCCAACATACCACACACATTGCTACACTCCCCAGGGATCCATCAGTGCCCCTCTTTGCGATGTCTGACCTATGGTAGAAAATCCGCGGGCCAAACTACGAAAACTGCCCATATTAGCTGCATGAGGAGATTATTTTGCCCGTGTGAGAGGCAGTTCCGCACCGATTTTTCTGCCAACATACCACACACATTGCTATACTCCCCAGGGATCCATCAGTGCCTTTCTTTGCGATATCTGACCCACGGTAGAAAATCCGCGGGCCAAACTACAAAAACTGTCCATATTAGCTGCATGAGGAGATTATTTGCCCGTGTGAGAGGCAGTTCCGCACCGATTTTTCTGCCAACATACCACACACATTGCTATACTCCCCAGGGATCCATCAGTGCCTTTCTTTGCGATATCTGACCCACGGTAGAAAATCCGCGGGCCAAACTACAAAAACTGTCCATATTAGCTGCATGAGGAGATTATTTTGCCCGTGTGAGAGGCAGTTCCGCACCGATTTTTCTGCCAACATACCACACACATTGCTATACTCCCCAGGGATCCATCAGTGCCTTTCTTTGCGATATCTGACCCACGGTAGAAAATCCGCGGGCCAAACTACAAAAACTGCCCGTATTAGCTTGTTTTGCCCGTGTGAGGGGCAGTTCCACACCGATTTGTCTGCCAACATACCACACACATTGCTATGCTCCCCAGGGATCCATCAGTGCCCCCTTTTGCGATATCTGACCCACGGTAGAAAATCCGGGGGCCAAAACTACAAAAAACTGTCCATATTAGCTCCATGAGGAGATTATTTTGCCCGTGTGAGAGGCAGTTCCGCACTGATTTCTGTGCCAAGATGACACGAGCATTGCTACACTCCCAGGGATCCATCAGTGCCACCCCTTGCAATATCTGACCTACGGTGGAAAATCTGCGGTCCAAACTACGAAAACTGCCCATATTAGCTTGTCTTGCCGTGTGAGGGGCAGTTCCGCACCGATTTTTTCTGCCAACATACCACACACATTGCTATGCTCCCCAGGGATTCATCAGTGCCCCCCGTTTGCGATATCTGACCCACGGTAGAAAATCCGCGGGCCAAACTACAAAAACTGCCCGTATTAGCTTGTTTTGCCCGTGTGAGGGGCAGTTCCGCACCGATTTTTCTGCCAACATACCAACACACATTGCTACACTCCCCAGGGATCCATCAGTGCCCCTCTTTGCGATGTCTGACCTATGGTAGAAAATCCGCGGGCCAAACTACGAACACTGCCCATATTAGCTGCATGAGGAGATTATTTTGCCCGTGTGAGAGGCAGTTCCGCACCGATTTTTCTGCCAACATACCACACACATTGCTATACTCCCCAGGGATCCATCAGTGCCCCTCTTTGCGATGTCTGACCTATGGTAGAAAATCCGCGGGCCAAACTACGAAAACTGCCCATATTAGCTGCATGAGGAGATTATTTTGCCCGTGTGAGAGGCAGTTCCGCACCGATTTTTCTGCCAACATACCACACACATTGCTATACTCCCCAGGGATCCATCAGTGCCTTTCTTTGCGATATCTGACCCACGGTAGAAAATCCGCGGGCCAAACTACAAAAACTGCCCGTATTAGCTTGTTTTGCCCGTGTGAGGGGCAGTTCCGCACCGATTTTTCTGCCAACATACCACACACATTGCTACACTCCCCAGGGATCCATCAGTGCCCCTCTTTGCGATGTCTGACCTATGGTAGAAAATCCGCGGGCCAAACTACGAAAACTGCCCATATTAGCTGCATGAGGAGATTATTTTGCCCGTGTGAGAGGCAGTTCCGCACCGATTTTTCTGCCAACATACCACACACATTGCTATACTCCCCAGGGATCCATCAGTGCCCCCTTTTGCGATATCTGACCCACGGTAGAAAATCCGCGGGCCAAACTACAAAACTGTCCATATTAGCTGCATGAGGAGATTATTTTGCCCGTGTGAGAGGCAGTTCCGCACTGATTTCTGTGCCAAGATGACACGAGCATTGCTACACTCCCAGGGATCCATCAGTGCCACCCCTTGCAATATCTGACCTACGGTGGAAAATCTGCGGTCCAAACTACGAAAACTGCCCATATTAGCTTGTCTTGCCGTGTGAGGGGCAGTTCCGCACCGATTTTTCTGCCAACATACCACACACATTGCTATGCTCCCCAGGGATCCATCAGTGCCCCCTTTTGCGATATCTGACCCACGGTAGAAAATCCGGGGGCCAAACTACAAAAACTGTCCATATTAGCTCCATGAGGAGATTATTTTGCCCGTGTGAGAGGCAGTTCCGCACCGATTTTTCTGCCAACATACCACACACATTGCTATACTCCCCAGGGATCCATCAGTGCCTTTCTTTGCGATATCTGACCCACGGTAGAAAATCCGCGGGCCAAACTACAAAAACTGTCCATATTAGCTGCATGAGGAGATTATTTTGCCCGTGTGAGAGGCAGTTCCGCACCGATTTTTCTGCCAACATACCACACACATTGCTATACTCCCCAGGGATCCATCAGTGCCTTTCTTTGCGATATCTGACCCACGGTAGAAAATCCGCGGGCCAAACTACAAAAACTGTCCCATATTAGCTGCATGAGGAGATTATTTTGCCCGTGTGAGAGGCAGTTCCGCACCGATTTTTCTGCCAACATACCACACACATTGCTATACTCCCCAGGGATCCATCAGTGCCTTTCTTTGCGATATCTGACCCACGGTAGAAAATCCGCGGGCCAAACTACAAAAACTGCCCGTATTAGCTTGTTTTGCCCGTGTGAGGGGCAGTTCCGCACCGATTTTTTCTGCCAACATACCACACACATTGCTACACTCCCCAGGGATCCATCAGTGCCCCTCTTTGCGATGTCTGACCTATGGTAGAAAATCCGCGGGCCAAACTACGAAAACTGCCCATATTAGCTGCATGAGGAGATTATTTTGCCCGTGTGAGAGGCAGTTCCGCACCGATTTTTCTGCCAACATACCACACACATTGCTATACTCCCCAGGGATCCATCAGTGCCTTTCTTTGCGATATCTGACCCACGGTAGAAAATCCGCGGGCCAAACTACAAAAACTGCCCGTATTAGCTTGTTTTGCCCGTGTGAGGGGCAGTTCCGCACCGATTTTTCTGCCAACATACCACACACATTGCTACACTCCCCAGGGATCCATCAGTGCCCCTCTTTGCGATGTCTGACCTATGGTAGAAAATCCGCGGGCCAAACTACGAAAACTGCCCATATTAGCTGCATGAGGAGATTATTTTGCCCGTGTGAGAGGCAGTTCCGCACCGATTTTTCTGCCAACATACCACACACATTGCTATACTCCCCAGGGATCCATCAGTGCCTTTCTTTGCGATATCTGACCCACGGTAGAAAATCCGCGGGCCAAACTACAAAAACTGGTCCATATTAGCTGCATGAGGAGATTATTTTGCCCGTGTGAGAGGCAGTTCCGCACCGATTTTTTCTGCCAACATACCACACACATTGCTATACTCCCCAGGGATCCATCAGTGCCTTTCTTTGCGATATCTGACCCACGGTAGAAAATCCGCGGGCCAAACTACAAAAACTGCCCGTATTAGCTTGTTTTGCCCGTGTGAGGGGCAGTTCCGCACCGATTTTTTTCTGCCAACATACCACACACATTGCTATACTCCCCAGGGATCCATCAGTGCCTTTCTTTGCGATATCTGACCCACGGTAGAAAATCCGCGGGCCAAACTACAAAAACTGCCCGTATTAGCTTGTTTTGCCCGTGTGAGGGGGCAGTTCCGCACCGATTTTTCTGCCAACATACCACACACATTGCTACACTCCCCAGGGATCCATCAGTGCCCCTCTTTGCGATGTCTGACCTATGGTAAGAAAATCCGCGGGCCAAACTACGAAAACTGCCCATATTAGCTGCATGAGGAGATTATTTTGCCCGTGTGAGAGGCAGTTCCGCACCGATTTTTCTGCCAACATACCACACACATTGCTATACTCCCCAGGGATCCATCAGTGCCTTTCTTTGCGATATCTGACCCACGGTAGAAATCCGCGGGCCAAACTACAAAAACTGTCCATATTAGCTGCATGAGGAGATTATTTTGCCCGTGTGAGAGGCAGTTCCGCACCGATTTTTCTGCCAACATACCACACACATTGCTATACTCCCCAGGGATCCATCAGTGCCTTTCTTTGCGATATCTGACCCACGGTTAGAAAATCCGCGGGCCAAACTACAAAAACTGTCCATATTAGCTGCCATGAGGAGATTATTTTGCCCGTGTGAGAGGCAGTTTCCGCACCGATTTTTCTGCCAACATACCACACACATTGCTATACTCCCCAGGGATCCATCAGTGCCTTTTCTTTGCGATATCTGACCCACGGTAGTAGAAATCCGCGGGCCAAACTACAAAAACTGCCCGTATTAGCTTGTTTTGCCCGTGTGAGGGGGCAGTTCCACACCCGATTTGTCTGCCAACATACCACACACATTGCTATGCTCCCCAGGGATCCATCAGTGCCCC